>JAEQML010074292.1:0-14459 GCA_016904865.1 Pissodes strobi | reverse complement strand
TTAACCAACATCTCAAATGGACAGAATATAATAATACATCTTATCTTACCAAAAAAAATCGGTACCATTATCTACAAATTATATGTTCTTAACTCAGAAACACTTTATAGCAGTTGTCCAAGGAGCAGCGAGTGCAGTGCTCTTCTAAAATGAAACCAGTCTCGGTTCGGCCTAACGTTCAACGGCAGATGATTAACTCTACGATTTCTTTGTCTGGGCGGTAAACGGAATAGACAGAGGAATATTAGGCGAGAGGCGTGTAGTATACAAAGGGAGAGAGAATTTCATTGAAACAAAAATACAAGCCAATGTTAAAATTTTCAGAGCGACAAGCAAAGATCTAAGTCTCGAACGCGGGCCTTGCATCTATATTTTAGAACAGGTCAGTCTTATTCTCTAAATTGATTACAGGTTTATAATGATAGGATCTCTATTCCAGTATGGGTTAATTATGTGGGATGGCATATACAAGAGCAACTTACAACCATAAATCAATACAATAAAAGTTAATTTAATATGTGGTATAAAAAGAGGCTCGATCAAATCCTAATATAATACGGAAGTATGCAATATCATTTGTTTGTATACATCGTGTCACACGACAAACTGCGGCGATCGATTTCTCGGAAAACAGACGCTGGAAAATTTGGAAAATTTTCTAATATATTATTGTCATAAAATATTTTGAAATGGTGGCCCTTCCGGTTACACGGGAAATAGATGTCAACTTGCATATTTTACATAGGCCACACTATATATTATTTTATTGTTGAATTCTATGCAACATTTCATACATATTCCATATATAATAGTTGTTGACATATTTAAAATTGTATGCTAAAAATGACGCTTGTAGCTCAAAACATAATTATCAATTTTTCCTATATGGAAGTCTTTTTTATTTAATTTGAGTTGATTTCCTTGCAGAAGGGACTTTAGTAGACTGTATAATATTTTGATAATTATCAATACAGGGCGATCAAAACTTGCCATTTAACGATTATCAATAATCAAGGGACTTTAGTAGACTGTATGATATTTTGATAATTACTAATTGCCATTTAAAAACTATCAATAATCATACCGGGGCAATTACAATTTAAAATTATTTAATTTATTTATTGCCTTCTGCATGAAAATTTGAATCACTCCAGAACTGGGAATGGTGTCAGTTTTAAAGATTGTTCTGTAGCATTATTAACATAAATTCGTAAAACTAAACTAACCCAAGTTAAATAATAATTATGTTTGGCCTGCAAACGTCAATTTTGATACAAAATTGGAAATATGTCAAAAACGCTTGGACTTAGGTATAGGACATTATACATGTGTTTCGAACATGGTGCAAAATTCAAAAATGTGCTATCATTTTAAAAATATTGAAGCCAAATTGCCCATATCGACACAAGTATACTACTAAATATTAACATTTTTCCAACGTCTACCTTCCGAAAAATCGATTCCATTTGTGAATATACTCTTCTAGTGTTTGATCGAATGTCTTGGGTTCTTCTCACCAAACATCAGGCACTGTTTTTAGCAACTGCACAACCATACACCTACTAGATAACACTTTTCGCTTATATTGGGAAAAGTGGTGTTAAATTTATCTTATACAAAGCTACTACTTACCCAATTACAAAAACTTCTATCTATAGGTAGGTTTACTAGTTTAATTTTTGTGTTCAGGTGTGATTTATCATTTGTTCATTCATCAACATACAGAAATATAAATACTTTTATTGCTAGATTTTTTGTAATATAAGGGTTTTACACAATAAAGAAAAGAATGATGGATTTCACCACTCTATTTTTACGCTCGGTAAACTATTGCCATTTGTGTTATAATAATGTTATGTCCAAGAGGATTGTGATTGAGTCATACCTATCAGTTTCACTTGCGCAAGTTAAATAAGATTCCTTCCTAATAACTTTTCTGTTACTCCTAGTTGTAAGGGTAATAGTTTTTTTAGGTGGTATTAATTTAGTCTTATTGAATATACAGTCTGTTAGAAATAAACTGGATGAATTAGAGCTATTTATTCAATCAATTGGTTTTCCAGATATTTTAATCCTTACCGAACATTGGCTGAGGCATGACGAACCTCTTAAATTATCTGATTATATAGTTATTCAAAATTTTCTCATAGCGAATTCTGTCATGGAGGCACTGTTATATTAATGTATAAGGAATTTTTCTCTGAATTTGCCTGTCCCAGTAAATAAATATGACTTTCTTCTAAAAGAAAAGATTTTCTAGTTCTCAATGGCTTATTGCAAAAAATTGCACCTGTATGTGCTGGGAATTTATAGATCTTCTGAGAATGTAGAGTAGTTTATGGAAAATCTGGAAATTTTATTGTCAGATTGCTAGGAAGTCGTTTTGGCTAGTTTCAACCGCCCGGCACTAGCAGTGCAGATATTTTGTGCATGACTACGACTTAATTTGTCTCCAAGAGACGTAGGCTTCTTCCAAACGAAGCTATTTCATTTGGAGGAAGTCGACTCACTTCTTGAGGTGATAGCTGTACTCCTTCAAGGTACTTGAGCCTTTTGCAGAGTTGGGATGGACATTGGCAGAGTAGATGATCTGCGGTTTCAGTTGCATTATTGCAAAATCTTCATTGGTCGTCTTCTGCTTGCCTATTGCCTTTAGGTGGTATTTTACCGGGCAGTGTCCGGGTGGTAAGGTGTTCCAGCTACTTCTTTCGCAAGGCAGTCTGCTTTTTCATTGCCCTCTATACTTCTAGTTGCGTGTTGCTAATTGTTTTGGGGTTTGCTTGCATTCCCAGACTAGCTTTGGCACACACTTGAAAGACAAGACCTTTCAAATGATGTATCACATGTCATATATTGTCATTAAAAAAAAAAGTCGATGACGTCATATTTTTGACAGATGTCAATAAAAAAACAAATGAATTCGGTCAGAATGTGGGTAACTGATAAACTAAATTGACGTGTTCGAGCGTTTTTCATGAAACCTAAAGACAGCCTAATTATTAGGGGTAGTCCATACTTTTTTTCCACACTGTATATGCTTTCTGTGAAGTCCTTGTGTGAGGCACTCTTCTGCACATATATTTATGGCAAGCACTTCCGCTTGGAAGATTGTTATATATTTGCCTAGCGGTGTGGAACGCTTACAGTTTGGATCTGAAATGCCCATACCTGCTCCTTTCGTTAGTTTTGAACCATCTGTGTACCAGAGATGCGTTATCAGCCTGAGGTAGTTTTTTTGCTCTCACATCATTGGTGGGCATCAATAACCACCGCGGAATGGAACTCTTCAAAGATGGGCAGGTGACCAGTTAAATCTCCAGGCTTGAATTTGCCCACTTGGAATAGCCTGCGAGCACTGATAATCAATCGCCTCCCTCTTCATACTGAGATGAAGAGAAGGCATGTTCAGCAGTATCTCTAAGGCTGGGGTAGTGCACGTTGACATTGTTCCTGTTATTCCTCGGCATATCAATCAGCCTTTGCATTTTATTAAGTTTGGTTCGAGCGTGGGCTTTATTATTGTCAGGTAGATCTAATATACCATTTTCAGCTTTAGGCCCCATGTCTTTCTTGCCAATTAGTTTGTGTCAGACATTCCAGTCAATGAAAATATAATGGTGTCTGGCGATTTTAAATTAGACTTTTCCGATCATTTTAATATTCGAACCATAACATTGTCCCATCTTTTCCAGTCTTTTAATCTGTACATGCCTGTTAACCAACCAACACGCATCACAAACCATTCAACTTCAACAATTGACTATGTATGTTCAAACCTAGGTAATGAGAATATTATTTGTTAATGTAACAGGCCCAGGTTATCTGACCATGAGGCTATTGTAACTAGTCCATTACTTTTTAAGCCCCCAAAACATACTAGCATTACGCGTTGCAGACTATTTACGAAAAAAAAACTTTGCAAGATTTAGTAGTCTTAGTGATAATAACAGTTGGGGTGAAATCTTGAACTGAAGTGATGACAAACTAGAGGTATTCCCTTCATCCATATCCAATTTTTTTGACAAATTATTTCCATTGTCAATAAATAAGCCTTGATACACAAAGGGTTTAAGAATATCAGGGAAAAATATGCGGTCTCCTCATTACATTAGAAAGTTCTCAATGGACAATGAACCATTTTTAAACTATTTTAACAACTATCGAATAATATATAGGATCACTATTTCCGTTTCTTAACAGCTGTACTATAGGAAACGAATCAATGAATCTTCAAATAAGGCAAGGGAATCCTGGTGTATTGTGAATGAACTCAAGGAGAAGGATGATACTCTTCCAACAGATTCTGAATGCACCCTCTGTGGAGTAAGTAATCGAGTCTTGCCGTCCGCTTTTTATGGGAAATAAGATATTGACACTCCACTCTCTATATATCCTACAAACGGAGTAAGTATTGTTTTAAAAAAAAAACATAAGAATGAAATAATTGTCATCAGTAATTCTTTTGGAACACGAATAACTTACACCTTCCGGCTGTCCATTCCACACACTGAGCAGGTGAAAAACTCTTTTATTTATATAGGGAAAAAATATTTAATCTGTAACGGAATATAAGTTTATTCCGCTCCACTAAATTCAGTTTAATTACGAATGATTTTCGATGTTTGGTATATGAATCGCCAGTAACATCTATTCGTCAATGGGTATATTTCGTGCAACTAATTATTTAGGAAGCACAGGTACGCTGGTTTATACCTACAATTTGCGGATTCGTGTCACTGTAGATTTCTATATTGAGTAGTGACATCTACTCGGAAACGGGCTTATCTCATGTAGTTGGTAATTGGAAAGCGTAGTACGCTATTTAATACCTACAATTTATAAATTTAATCTACTATAGATTACTATACTTAGGATATATTGAGTATTTCTTCGGTTTGTCGCCGTGTGCCCTATAGTGGTAGTCACATGATATAAATTATCGAATTAAAGCATCGAAAATCATAATTTGTGGAAAGTCTTGAATTTTGAAAGGAAGGACGTTTATCTTTGTGGCTATGCTTGACCGGGTGAGTGCTAGTTTTTGATCTTGAAATATTTTATTCATCTTGCATATATTTCACTAATTTTTTCATTTTTTAAATACATAATTAGTAATTGTTTCTGATTCGCTCAATCATATTCTGCTAAAGCAAGAATTTAGCATTTTTATATTACACTTTCGATTAACTTACAACTTCAATAATCTAAATTTTTTTGTAGTGACCGTTGGGTTAAGATACCGATTTGTTGGTGGATAATTGCGTATCTCATTAGTCAAATTCATGTAATTTGATAATGGTTTAGTCCAAATTTACAAAGAACGTAATTATTTCATCGTTTAGCGGCCACGCACATTGTTTTACGTATTTCCATTTAAATTGAACAGTATTATTTGGGGAATTCTTGGAATAAGGTCTATATATTCCTGCAAAGGTAGTAAATTGAATTTTTAGTAGAATGTCTCTGAATTTTCCCTCATAGTATTGTTGGTTTTAATATTTTTTCTTTTCAGGCTTATTTCATTACAAATTTCAGTTTATTTGTAATATCAAGTATATGATTATTAGCACTTGCCCTGTCGCGTCGCAACACTGATGTATCGACATTAATTTGCATTTATGAGAGGTTAGCTCACATGCGTAAATTTACCTGTTTTTTTTTTCTTATCTTTTATCTAAATTTCTATCTCAATGTGAGATAGTGAGTACCTTATCTTTGTCTTTAATTAATTGAGGTGTAATTACGCTCAATTATCGTATATGTGCCAAAGGCCATATAAAAAAATAATAGAATTTACTTATTTGGAGTTATAGAGAGGTAGGAAGCTCTATTTTTCTGTTTATCATTAAATTCAAGTTATCTTTTATTTAGATTTGCCGAGAGCCACTGTTTGGAACATAGTTCCATAATTTTCTTTTGAATTTTATATCTTAAATTAAAGAAAAAGAATATCTTGAGTAACAGTAGTTATTTATAATTTTTGCTTAACAATAGTTACTTGTAATTTTTGCTCAACTTAAAATTGTAATTTAAGTTTTTGATTATACTTGCTTTAGCCAATAAATTTTCAAATTGTTGAATACTTCCTCCTGTGTAATAGTCTAACTGAGGTCCACATGATATTTCCCAGAATATTTTTTTAATTAGCGATATACATTGGTCTAAGAATAAGTCATTTTTTTTGCATGTAAACTGCGTTGGCGGAAGAAGGAAGTAGCAGGTGTCCGTCTACGTCGCTGTAGCAGACCTGCAGAGGGAGCCGATATTAGGATAACCAGTAAGTCCTAGATCACCCCAACTCAATTGAATTTGGGCATAGGCAGAAGCGGTTACAGTAGAGGTCCCGATACGATCGCACGGTTACAGAATAGTTGGACGAGCTAAGTATTAGCCAATCAAAAGATAGGTTGTTTGTAAAGACCAGTGAATTCGTCTAATTCTTTTATTCTTTTAATTTTAATTCTCATTGCTAGTCAATTTATTCAAAAAAAAAAAACTATATTTCCAACAATTTCATAAGTTATATTTACGTCTGGTTATATAGATTTAAACTCCGTTATACCAGTCCCAAGCCTGGGGCCCCATCAACGATGGGGAAGAGAGGAGGGGGAGGAGTAACAACCTCGTTAAAAAACCAGGGTTCATCTGGCCCGGATGATAGCACCCTGAGAGGGCCCCCGCCGGGGGTACAGGTGAAGAGGTCAACGGTGGAAAGAAGATACCTGGAAGGCGGAAGAACCTCGAGGGGAAGATTGGTCTCCGAAGTCCTGAAAGACAACCAGTCTAAAGGAAGAAAACCTTAAGTAAAAAATCACCTGGTCCTCCAGGTTGGGGGTTTTGGCGTCAGGTTAGTTCCCTGTCCCTTAGAAAAATCTTCATTTACTAAAAAGCCTAACGGTTGCCTCGGAACCTCGGACGGCACTACTGGAAAACGAAAAAAGCTACGAAAATGGACAATGAATATTGGCACCTGGAACGTACAAGGTCTTAGCGGAAAGATAGAGGAAATTACTCAAGAAATAAGTACCCTAAATATGGCTATTGTTACCCTAAGACAAAAAGGAAAGGGAATGGCACAGAAATAAATAACAACTTCGTACACATATTTAGTGGAGTGCCTAAACATGAAATAGCAAAAAGAGGGGTGTCTGTTTTAATACACAAAAAACACAAAAATAAGATCACAGATTTTGAGACTATAAATGAAAATATGATCAGAGTCAATCTCGATATAAATCAAAAACCAGTCACCATTCTTGGAATATATGTAATCTCTGATGATGACTCTATGCTAAAAAGGATGAATTTTTTGAACAAGTTAATGAAGAAATCACAAAAATTGGAAATGCAAGAGAACTTATAATTCTTGGTGATTTTAACGGAAGAGTCGGGCGAAGAACAAACAGTAAAATAATCGGCCCACATGGAGAACTAAACCAAAATGATAACGGTGAAAGACTAATAGAAATATGTGAAAGTCACCTTTTGAAAGTGACAAATGACTTTTACAAACACAAAGACATACACACACATACATGGACTCAACCAACAAGGACTCTAAAGTCAATAATAGATTACGTTATAGTAATCTAAAAGGTATAACTTGGAAACTATCTAAAGTACAAGACAATTATACCAAAAACGACTGGACGAAAAACTAACAAATCTAACACAAAACAAAACTGTCGAAGGCATATACACAAATATACTAAACAGCATTCTGAGTGCAGCGGAAGAAGCCCTTGGAATAAAATGTCAGACCCAGAATAAAAATATATGGTGGAGTGAAGAAATATATGACTTAGTCAAAGGAAAGAAGGATGACTACAAAAAGTGGTTAAGTAGTAAAGAACAACAAGATCGAGAGACATATTTAGAAATAAAAAGAACACCAAGGCACAGAATAAGAACTGCAAAACGAAAAATATGGGACAAGAAATGTCAAGAAATTAACACGTATTTGGGAGGAAAAAAATGCACTGAGTCATGGAAATTCATCAACAGAGTAAAAGCTCCAGGAAAACAGACCACCAGGTTACAGCTAATACCAATGGACAAATGGAAAGGTTATTATGAAACACTCTTTACGGAAAGTAGGGATGAATACGTTACACATTCACCCACAGAAATAAATATCGAGGGAGAAACAATTAACATCAATGTGTCAAAATTAAAAAAAAGCAGTAGCAGAACTTAAAAATAATCGAGCTCCGGGACCGGAGGATATTCCAGGCGAGTTAATAAAGTGTGGCTCAGAAAAACTCTTTAAAGCACTAACCTGGTGCATAAATAATTTTTTAAACGGTGCCCCAATACCAAAAGAATGGAAAATTGCCTATATATCATCAATACACAAAAAGGGTAACAAACTAGACTGCTCCAACTACAGAGGTATATCGGTAACCAGTACCCTAAGTCGATTATACGGACGAATTCTCCGAGATTTAATAGAGCAAGAATACCAAGAACAAGAAGAGGAGGAACAGTCCGGATTTCGCGCTGGAAGAACCTGCACGGATAACATTTTCTGTTTGAAACAACTAATAGAGAAAAAAAGTGGAACTAATCAAGAGACACACCTCATGTTTATTGACCTACACAAAGCATATGATACCGTCCTCGTTAACAGACTATTTAAAGTGTTACAGGAAACCAACATTAACCACACCCTAATTAGAGCCCTAAAAAACCTGTACGAAGAATCGACATTACAAATCAAAATAGGCAATAGATTATCTGAAAAATTTTTGACCAATAAAGGTTTACGACAAGGCTGCTGTGTCTCACCCACACTGTTTAAGATCTATGTGGCAAAGGCCTTGAGACAGTGGAAAAGAAAATGCAATGGAATGGGTGTTGACCTGGGAGATGTATGTTTATATACTCTGCAGTTCGCAGACGATCAGGTTATCATAGCTAATGATAAAGACGATCTGGAGTATATGACGAGAAAACTACAGGAGGAATATAAACGATGGGGTTTGGAAATAAATACACAAAAAACAAAATACTTACCAATTGATGCAGAATTATCCAACATACAACTGGAGAACGACGAAGTAAAATCCTGCAATGAATATACCTATTTGGGAGTTATATTTGACAAAACGGGTAAAGATGACAAGGAGATTAAAAAGCGAGTAACACAAGCTAGGAGGACAATTGGCTGTCTGAATGGTGTATTTTGGAGTACTGAAATAGGCAAGAAACGGAAACTCAATATCTATGAGACCCTGATAAAAAGTAGTCTGCGCTACGGCGCAGAAACGTGGAGGATAACAGAGGCCAACCGAAGAAAACTTGAAGCAGTAGAAATAGACGCTTTTAGACGGAGTTTACGAATATCTCGAAGAGAGAGGGTTCGAAACGAAGAAGTTAGACAACAAGTAGGTATAGACGGATCTTTAACAACCGATATTGAAAGGAAATAACTGATATGGTATGGCCATGTTCAGAGAATGGATGATACAAGGCTCCCCAAAAAAGGTATGCAGTGGGTACCTCAAAATCGCAGGAAGCGTGGAAGACCTAAGAAGACATGGAAAGAGGGCATAACAAGAGCAATGAGCGCCAGGGATTTAACAGAAGACCAATGGAATGACCGGAGGACGTGGAAGTTAGGCATCGGACAACGTCGTAAGACGTTCTAAAACCGATATATAGATAGATATATAGATTTAAATTTTTCAAATTTCACCACTCATATTTGTAAATTAATTATAAAATTAATATATTATTGTTTTAAAATTTCTTTGTTTATTTTATCGCAAGATCGAGATCTGTGAGACAAGAATAATTATAAGGGCAAATTTTTGATATTCCTATCTTTATAGTTATTGATCTTTAAGTATTTATATTCGCATTGTCTCTAGGAACTCTGGCGCCCAAAATATAATTAATAAAAGAGACAACTCGCCCCCTCATAAAAAACGAATCTCATACTTAATTAAACTAAATATTAACTTTCGCTACAAATTAGTATCCAACTAAATTTATCCTTACAAATTGGCGACTGAGCTAGTATTTCATTATAAAGTGACGCCCAACTGTTCAATTCGTTACAAATCATCTTCCTCTTAAAATTAGGGATTTAAAAATTGCTAGGTACTGAAGCATACTACTCTCTTGATGAATATTTCAATTATCTTTCCATAAGTTCTCTCTGATATATTGTTAATACATTTTTTTTTATCTCTACACTTTATTTTAAGTCATCTTATTTTTCTACATTTTCTATTTAATTTTACCTTATTTTGTTTGTTTATTTTAATTTTGTAGGGCTGTACCTGCAGTCAAGATTCTACAGATTATTTCATTTTAAGATCCTAAATATCATGCCCTGTGACATAGATATCACACCGACATGTCAGAGGGTAAACCTTTGACTTTATCAGCTATTTTAAAAACATCACGTTTTACAGTAAAGTAATTAACTTATTGCTGCTTTAACATCAACGTTTTTATAGCGATAAATTACAAATATAAACGTTTCTTCTAATATTACTTACCAAGTTGACCAGCTAATAATGGCATGTATTCAATAATAGCTGACCGCACTCTCCATTTTGAATCTTCTGCTAATTCTACAATGGCTGGCAATAACGACTGTGATAGTTGCTGAATACCAATAACCTAAAATATGTTACAAAAGAGTGAAAAAACAATTATACCTACTTTTTATAAACATGGATTTGAAAATTATATATATAATTTTTGGAAGCTGTAGAATTTAAATGGCTTCAAGTCAAAGTACCTCCCAAATTTCCATATTTCGATGACAATTTGATTTGTTCTCTGTTGCCGCTTTTAAAGAGTTTGAATGCATATCTATAACTTTTATCTTTATCATTTTTTGATACCTCGTCATGCAATGTTAAAAGGGTATGAATCAGTTTATATGGAATGACCCTTATATACTGATGACGACTAAATTACATATGATTTGTGAATTGATAATTTTGCGTTTCCCATATTTATCCTTTTAGACAATATAATATAACAGCAATGCATTACTTCTTAAGGCAAAATGTATGAACACTGATCTATGTTCTAACCATCCAGTAATTTAACGGGTCGATGACTGTATAAAGTGTTCATATTAATATAATTAATAAATAAGTACCTCATTCACGCAATCCAAATTTGAAATAATGTTTAATCTCACTTCGGGACACTCATCTTTCAGCTGTGTCAAGAACAATGGTAAAAGATGATCGATAGTATTGTGACGACCTAAAATAGGACTGAGTCCCATAATAACTGATGCCAAGGCCGATTTGACGTGTTGATTTGGATCTGCAACCTAAAAGAAATATATTGCATTTTTATTGCTTCATATCAAAATTGATAAAACACGATGAAAATAAAATAATTTGTTTATAAATATTTGCTTTTTAGGCGACTTGGAATCTGTAATGCGTAGAACCGATTCTGTTCAAGTTCTAGAGTGGAAATCAAAAGATGATTGCGCCACAACAATATAGAAAATATCTGCAAAATAATTTGTGATTATTTCTATCCTTGTTTCACATTCGCCTCCTAAAACCCTCCGATGGGAAGCTATACTTTTTACTATGATTTTACTATCTTGTGACTTTTTGTTACGTGTACAAATTCTTTTTATTTATAGAAGTCATACTAGGAAGGTATATCATTACCTCCTATAACTAGGCCAACTAGCTAATATTAGAATTAGCAGTGACGTCATCCTAAGTGGTCTATACTCTTTTGCCATAAGAAAATCATTAAGAGGAGCCAAGAGGAGCCCAGTAAAAGTATTAATTGTTTTATCGCGCCTACTTGCGAATTTAACGTTGACTGCCACGCTGGGCCACTGGAATGTCAATTTCCATCCGCCATCTTCGATGTATTTTGTATCCAGTGCTGCCAGAGTGGGCGCTTTATCACAATTTGGGCTACTCACTGTAGTTTGCCACCAATTATTTTTCAAAGAAATGTAAAATATTTGTCTTAGATTACAATTAACAATATATTAGATACTTAATCTAAAAGTTTGCTTTGGTATATTATAATATAGTTATAATAAATATAAATAAATATTTAAAATCCGAAAAGTAAATATATAAAAACCGGAAAGTGAAGCATAACGGAATCAAAACCGTTAACAAAACGTTGCTTAGCAATAACCTAATTATTTTGTATACATATTTAGTTAGTTCCATTTAAAAACATAATTTCAAATGTCATTCAACAAATGCTGTACAAATTAAAGTCCAACTAAATATACGTTAAATAGTTTACATCCCAAATAATGTACGAAACTAACTCTAAATCTGGCAACACTACCTCCTGTCAGTTGGCGTACTTTCGACGTTCGACCGGCTTCTTAATTATTGTTCTGTTCGATTTTGATTGCTTTTCTGTTAATTTATTTATAATATCAGTACTTTAGTGTGTTTAAATTTATGTGAACAATGCTGTGCGGTGGAAACTAGCCGAAAAGACCTAAAGTTCATGTTTTAAGCATTGCAAAATGTTTGGACTTGACCTGTTGCTTTCGTGTAATAAGAGTTTATTTTGTGCTCGTTCATTGTGTACAGCAAGTTTATAAAATTTGTTCCTGTTAGCTAATTTCGGGGTAAGTGATATTTAGTGTAATTATGCCTCATAAAGGCTGTAATGCAATGTTTGCTATATGCCCTCAGTGGTCAAAAAACTTCATGAACTAAAACGAGACAAAATATTAAAACATGGGTAGTCCCTTAGTTTAAAGGCTTTTTTTTCCATCATTTATAGAAAGGCAAAGTGTTAAATTAGCTCTCAAAATATTTAATCCTTTTATTAGAGAGGCTCTGAAAGGTTTTGTTAATAATTTGTCACATTCACAAGACACAGCAGAGCATCTGAAATGCCAGTTAATCACTTATTAAAGTGGATATTGCGTCGTATTAAAAAAAAATAAATTGCGAATTTTGCAAAGAAAATTTAACTTTAAATGAACCTTGTGTTGTAGAAGATTCTTACAATTTCATTAATTCCTTAAGTCGTGGGGCTCTTTTATATCCACGTGAACAAATAGTGGACGTAGTTTCAACAGCCTATATTATATTAAAAAAACTGTTTAATGAGTTCGAAGACACATTTTTAGATATTTACAATAAAAAGTCTTTTCTTTGTGAGCTGTTGTTAAAGTATCTAAATCAAAACAGCCTTTTAACTCCTTTTGAAATTGTAAAAATCACCTAAAAATTGATGTTTCAAAAATTTTTCTTTGCAGCATTTCAAATACACTTCTTTCTCTCAATAATTTTCCTCTTACAAAAATCTAACTTATTTTATATATAACACCTAATAAAACAAAGACTGGTAAGTTGATATGCCAAAGCCATTGAAACATGTTGCCAATGTCAGTATAGTGATCCTTTATCCAGTTTATTATACACTCAACCTTTTTGTTAATATTATTGCTTGACATTACTTTGTTTTTTATATTGGTTGGCAGCATATTCCAATTTTTTGGAGCCACAAAACATTAGTACCTTTGAGAAATTGCATTTTTAAGGCTAGGTATTTCAAGGTTTTTATTACTAACTGAACCTGCAACTTGATTGAGTAGCAAACATATTTCAATAATTAGTCATTTTTTAGCGAGTACCTCATTACACTTCATCAAGATATTTCTGTGTAATTGTTACCGAGTTTAAGTAGGTTTTGGAGGCTGCACCCCACGAAACTACTGCATAATTTAATACTGATTCCACAAGTGCAAGATAGATGCATTTTATAACTTTCAGACTCAATATCTGCCGGAGCTGGTAGAATTTACGCAACTTGCTCATGACGTACTCACAATGAGTATCCCATCGAAGAAATTAGTAAAAAAAAATACCTAGATATTTAGCACTGCTTCTAGAGTACAGCCTCCACTCGCAGTCACAGTTGGGAGTATTCCCATTACACTTTGATGAATGAATAGTGAAATAGTCACGGGCGGGCAAACCCCCAACACTGATAGAGAAGGGCACAAAGATAGACTTATCTATATTAACTGTAAGTAAACTATGATCAAACCACGATTTTGCTTTAGTAAGAGCGTTCTCAGCCTTAACAAATGTCAAGTCCCTAGTCTCATCCCTAACAAGGATAGCAGTGTCATCCGCGAAATTAACAACCCGGGCCTGATCTATGACATCAAAAATACCATTTACATCAATAGAGAACAGTATTGGTGCCCTGTGGCACACCAAAATCCACTTCTTCTAAATCACTAAAGGTTGTACCTATTTTGACTTTTTGAGTTCTTTCCATCAAATAAGATTTAAACAACTGCAAGGTAACTCCTCTAATTCCAACTTGTTTCAACCTCTCTAGTAGAATCTGGTGTGCCACACACATCTACGAATATCACTAGCGGCTTGAGGCTCGTTTCAAAGCTATTAATTATGAAATTGATGACCTCCATAATAGCATTTTCAGTAGACAATTTTTCCTTAAAGCCA
>JAEQML010074291.1:0-14460 GCA_016904865.1 Pissodes strobi | reverse complement strand
TATTAAAATATTTTATATATTTTTATTTAAAAACGAAATAACTATATACTTATTTCAATTACATAATTAGATTTTTAATTATTGAATCCTTTATTTGATTTAATGTAAATAACATTCATCGTCATGTTTATGTTTTTTATTCGTTTCCCTATTCGCCTGACTCTTGAATATTTAATATATTGGTCACCCCACGACCTTTTTGTTTCTTAACGATTTTAATGACTTTTGGGCAAATATTGGGCGTGGCACCCAGAAATTTTTCCGGCGGCGCCCTTTTCCCCGTTTGCCCTCTTCGCCTTTCGACCCACGACACGCTACTGGGATAGACGCTCCGTCATACATATCAACTTGTTTGCACAAACTTAAATCGTACGGCAAGACTGAATCTTCATCGTGGGCTATACTATTCAGTCTTGTTGATCAATAAGAGTTCAGTTTAAAAAGCAACAGCATTAAATCAAAATACCATAAATTTGGCTTATATAAATCTTCTGTACCAAACAATATTATATGCTACGCAAAAGAATATTCTTTGTCTGTGTCTGTACCCATACCCGAATGCGCACTTCTAGCTTTCTTCAATTCTTTCCGGAAACAAGTACGCAATTAATTGATTATATTTATCACTGTGTCTTTATTGGCTGCGGGATCTACCTCTTTAAATTATTTTTCTATAAGTATCTCATAGACCGCATTTTTCTTGTGTTTGTCTGAGTATTCTTTGGATTTTACCTTTTAAGACATGGATTTTCTCGATATAAATTAATGAAATCCGCGAGGAAGTCTCTTGACATTAGACGTAGGTCCGACATACTTTCTCAACTATAATGTTTTCTTCATAAATTTTTGAAAATACATGTGCACCCTGCACAAGGATACTTTCCATCGATATCTTAGTTTGGATTGTCAATGATACTCTCTAGAAGACTAGAATACGGAATTAATAAGTTACAAGAACTGCCACACATTACAATTTACCGCTAGACAAGTCTGTACATGCACGAAAAAACCTGGCAGGTTTGATGTCATTCAAGCCAAATTGTCTGTACAAATTTTGTACAAATTTAATAAGTCTGCCGACTTATCAGCACTAAGCTGATTTTAACAAACTTGGGTTAGTTCAAAGGAACTATTCTTGGGCTACAAATGTTGTATTATTTAAAGTTTCGTGAATTTCACACGTCGCCGCTAGAGGGCTATTTTCGACATTCCGATAGCAATGGTTAATTTTCTCAAAAAAATTAAATGCATTGATATGACTTTTTTCCCATGAAAAAGTAGCTAAATAATGGCTAAACATGCTCGCGAAAACCGCATCTCGATATATTGTTCCTAACTCAAAATATAGGCAAAAAAATTTATTACTTACGAAAAGCCCTTATTTTTTTTTTACTATATTTATCTCGAATTTTCTCTTTTATGAAAGTTGTGGCCCTAAAAAAGACCGATTTAAAAAAAGAAGGTTCTTAGTGCCCCCGCAAATGCACGAAATGCTGACCATCACGCTCTATGCATTGCAGAAGCCTCTCATGGGTAGACAAAACTGCAGTTTCAATTTCGGCCCTAAGTATGGTTCGTATTGCAGTACGAATCCGGTTTTTAAATCTTCTTTGGTGGTCGTCGGTTGAGTCTGGAACACGATGTCCTTTAACCGCCCCCATAAATAAAAATCCAGACAAGTTAAGTCTGGTGATCGCGGAGGCCATGGAAACAGACTTCCTCTTCCAATCAACGGCTGTTGAAATACTGCATCGATATGCTCTAGCACATTAATAGCAAAATGTGCTGGGCAACCATCCAACTGCAAAAACAAGTTTTGTCTCGTTTCCAGAGGCACATCTTCCAACAACAACGGTAATTGATTGGCCAAAAATTCAAGAAAGACATTGTCATTTAGGGTTTGCTCGAAAAATTATGGCCCAATAATTTTGCCTTCCAGTACGCCACACCACACATTTAAACTTCAACGTCCTCGGTGCTGAACTTCACGCATCCAATGCGGATTTTCGGCAGACCAATAGTGAATATTGTGCAGATTGACTCTCCCATCACATTTAAAAGTGGCTTCATCGGTCCAATGAATTTGAACTAAAAATTCTCTATTTTCACGTATCATACCTAACATCTAATGACAATGGTCCAACCTGCGATCAAAATCTTCCTCATTCAATGCCTGATGTAGAACTACATGATATGGATGCATTCTAAAAGTTTTTTAAACAAAGTCTCAACAAATACCTATATTGTGATAGCTATTAGAATTTACCTATGGTCCTTGAAGATATTTTGAACCGTTGTTCGTGCTAGGTTCAACTCAAGCGATAACGCTCTTGTGCTAACATGAGGATTTCCTTCAATATACCCCAGTACGTATAGTTGATATTTTCATGTGTTCTTCCAATTTTTTGCCGTTGAAACGCAGGCCGAAAACTACCATCCGCAAGCATATCAACAGCTTCACCATTCGTGAAACGCATTTTGTAAACACAAAAATTGCTCAAAATAAAGCGAAACTATTGACAACTATTGACAATTTGAGGAACAATTATTTATATATTCATTTGTTTTCTTTCCATTGCCTGCTTCTATTAATTGTCTACCCATTAGAGGCTTCAGCAATGCATAGAGCGTGATGGTCAGCATTTCCAGCATTTGCGCATTTCCTTTTTAAATCGGTCCTTTTTAGGGCCACAACTAAGCTCATAGTTATATTGTTTGATATGCCATCAAGTGAAAGTTGAATACTGTGTGTATTTATATCGCTACAATCTTGGAGCCACGTTTTTATATACTCTGCACATGTTGACGTCTTTATTGGGCCTTCGTGGTACCCAACTTTTACAACAGTAGAGACAATGCCTTGGGATAGATACTCCTTGTCGCTTGAGCCACCGGAGCGATCAAAGCGAGCGGATGGCCATGCCATGCGTGGTGTTTTATATTTTGAAATTGAGAATAATTGCTTTCAAATTTAGCTACCTACCTACAAGCAGGCGGCGACGTGTTTGCAGGTCCCTAAAGGGCAGTTCATATTGCTCTTATAGCAATGAATCACGAAATACGAATCACGAATTTTAACGCCATTGGTCAGATTAATTGAAGGGAAACTTTACAGGTGCATAATTTAAGATTTTACAAATTCGTGAAATTTACAATTTGCGGCGCGGCCCGGGAAACTTGAGCCCATTTCAAGATTTTACGCTATCCCTGACGAACTTAGGCCAATTTGACAGTTTGCGTATTGGTTTTAAGGTTTTAACAATTTAGTGTTGATTTGTTTCCGTTATTTTTCTCGTATATATACGAGACTTTCATGTAATAACACTTTTGTTATTTTTTGATTTTTAATTATAAGATAAGCTCTTTCTGACTGAACCGGCAACTAAATATCTAAAAATGGAATATGAAAATAATAATAATGTATAAAGTACGGTTGATATTGACGCTCTACTGTACCAATAATGTGGATAAAAGTTTAATCTTAAAATATAGCTATATCTATCTATATCTAAGTGTAAAAGATAACATCTCTGGTGGTGAAATTGGCTCTTGGGTGTAGTATTATTTTTGTATATGGGAAAATCTTTTCCACAAGGAAATCGAAGTCATCAACATACCTTTTATGGTAGTTCCTACATTTTTCTCATAATTTTGTGCAGGATATTACGAGGTGCTCCATGCGACCACGCACCGTTGCTTAAAGATCTCACAGACACCAATAATAGACCTATTATTCTTTTTGTCGCATCTTAAGTAACAAGTAAGTTCTTATTTATGTTACGTCACTCGACCACCAACGATGCTTCTGAAAATTTCCTTATCGCAAGTTCGTCAAATTATAAAACTGTTGACTACAGTAATATTTGTTATGCGAATTAATATATATTATATCTACTTTAGTTTTAAGATTCAGATTTAATTGTACCGCCTCAGAACAAACAAGTCTTTAATTATTTTTGTTAGTAATAAAATTGTTTTTGGAAAAAGCCACTCATTTCCATATCCAACACCAAAACTGGCGCAGTCGGTAGCATTGTTCCCGGGGAGAGCATAAGGCTGTTTCTCTTTTGAATTCGTTCAATTAACCGGAATCCGAAGAATCTACAGTGACTTGGTTTCTGCATTCGCATCGAAGATACTTCACGGTTTCAACACGCCCTTGTGGAAATTGGCGTGCATTGAAGACAACCTACCTACCTTTGTGGACCACTCGAATTTGGAACAATTTTGCACAATTCAAGAAGCGCTCCTAGCCTGCCGGGAATTTGCAGTGCCATTGAAGACAGCTCAAGAAGTACCCGTAGCTTGTGAACCACTAGGATCTGGACAAGAAGTCTCACAGTTCCGGAGGTGTACGGCCACCCGAAGGAAACTGACGTGCGAAGCGGCAATTACTTCTCAAAGGACACCGGAGTTGTATTGCAGGGTGAGTTTGATTGTATGATTTAATTTTTATTATTATTTTATTATTTTTTTTATTTTTGCTAATTTTCCATCAATTTCTTTGTTCTTTTATTTTTTTTTTAATATGGCAACATCAGACTCAAACACTCAAACCGCTTTAAAGTTAAACTCAGATAAAGCAATTAAATTAATTAATACTTTTGACGTTACTCGCTCTAAATTGCATACTCAGTTTATTTTGTTTTGTCAAAATTTGATCAAAGTGAAATAGATATTTTTCCTTTCCTAGTAAAGAGCCGTTTAGAAGGCCCAGCCTTAGAATTTATTGGGTCCAGGGAATTTAACTCTTGGTACACTATTAAAATTGCACTATTGGAACAATATGGTGAAAACTTAGATATTCACTGTTTAAATTTTGAATTATGCCATTTTAAGCAAAATTTAAACGAAAATCCAATAAATTTTATTGAACGAGTCGAAAATCAGCTAATTAGAATTCACAAGGTCATAAAATATGACACAACTCTAAATAACGTTGAGAAAAAATGCTTAATAAACTTCCACAATAAATCTGCTTTATTAACAGGCATTACTGGCCTAAAAGACCCATTGTCGCAAACTTTAAGATCCTTAAAACCAACTTCAATGGTTGAACAATTTTTCAAGCAAACAAATTCACAATTCTCTAAATTAAATATCAATGGTCAAAATAATGCACCTTTTAAAGCAATAAATCCTCATGTCGTATCTCAAGCAGGTCAGCCTCAATCAAGTCAACAAAAAACGCCTTTAAAATTAACAATTCCTAAATGTAGAATTTGCAATAAATTCGGGCACAGGGCTGAGACATGCTATAAGAATTTACAACCTCAAATATCTGTTAATGCAACTTTAAATGACGAACAAAACGATGACGATGAAGTTGAACTAGAAATTGATCAGGATTTTTTATACGAAAATTCCATGATAAACCAAGAATCCCCTCCAACGAAACTCGAATTTTCCAAATAAATAATAAATCATTACTGTATATTCATATAAAAACGTTAAACATAATAGTATATTATTTTATATGGAGGAAAAGTGATACTTTTCATGGCTCGCTCGTGTTTAACAGCCGAACGGAGTGAGGCTGGTAATAGAAAGCAAGCCATGAAAAGTAACTTTTCCTCCAAATAAAATATGCTGTTTTTTCTTCAAATGTCGACAAATTAATGCAAAAACATCTCTTTTTAATAGTAATAATATCTAATTATTATTAAAGATAAGTGGGTTCGCAAGGCGGCTTAGACCGGTGTCGGTAAATAGGCACAGGTTGTTGCTATAGTAATGTATCAAAGCTGTCAGTGGACACTGTCAACAATAATTATTTTTGTAAGATTGCGACCCCGATTGCGTTTTAATTCCGTATTGATAAGTAGTTATTAAGTAAGTTCTATTAAATAATAACCAATTTGTTCCTAAGTTAGTGATTTTTAGAAATGCAGTCACACATTGTGTGATAAATACAAATTGTAGTTTAATAAATCTTGATTTGTTGACGCTCACGATACTCATATAACGGTATGCTGATTTCTAGACTCGTTTTTGACTCACCCGCGCATCTACGTCACCCGGGAAAAATGTTCCTTTTGAGGCTGTCATAGTTTATTTAGTTAACTGAATTTTTAGATTTGTTTTGTGTTTATATATGTTATAGGATTATTTAAATTAAAAACTTATAGTATAATTATGCCGAACTGTGCTGTGGCTACTTCTAAGAACAATAATAGGACCACCAAAGAGAGTAATATTAAATATTTTCGTTTTCCTAAACATGAGTTGGCAAAACAGCGGATTCGTGCTTGTCGAAGAGAAGATGGAATTAACATAAAAGATGGTGAGTATCTTTATATATATAGTATATAGCTTTACTTTATTATTTTTATTACATATTTCCACGATTTACATGATTTTTTATGGCAGTGGCACACACTCTAATGGGAGATCCTATGGCTAGAGATGGATCCTAATTTCACGTACCGTACCGTGATTTTAGCTGCCGCAAATTCGATATTCGGGTGCTGCTGTGCCTTAGTTCCGTTCCTTAAATATTCTTTTTAGATATACCACGATCAAGTCACGGTTCACGGTCCAGCCAGACACTATGTGGGTAAAAAATATTTGCCAAAATTTAAATAAGTAAAAAAAATAAAGCAACATGTATTATGGAAGTGTGATTGAAGTGAAACTTCCTAACGCGCGCCGGGAGGAATATTTACACATGCTCACATACGATGGTACTAGGGTGCTAAAATCGGTTAGGTTCTGAAGCCCTACAAAAGCTCAATGATTTACGCACCTAATCGCGCCATGTCTTCGCGATGCAATCGTCCTGTTCCAACAGCTATCGTGGCCGAGTGGTCTAGGTGGTTAGGTCTCGATTCGGCGGCTCTATCGGCGGAGCGGCGCGGCCTGAGTTCGAACCTCGTTGCTTTTTTAATTTTTTTTAAGGTTAAGTTTCTATACAGTTTTATGAAAAATATTTTTTTTTCATTTGGGCCTTTTCTTTTTGTTAATTGAGTGGTATATTTTAAAAAACTACTTTTCAACGAAATCCGTTACGATATGTATATGATTTTATTGTGATACATTTGTTAACTTAAAAGCAAAAATATGGGATTTGCTCTGTTACCTTGTCAAGACATAAGCAAAACTTTTATGAAGAATATTTTTTTTTCATTTAGGCCTTCCCTTTTTGTTAATTAGTATTATATTTAAAAAATGATATATTTAAAAATACTACTTTTTAACCAAATCCGGTACGATATGTAGGGGTCGTCATTTCCTTGACAACTTCTTGATTTTGTCTTGATCTTGTCTTGATTTCAAGACAAGATCATGACAAGAAATGATCCTTGTTTTTCAAGACAAGAGAAGAAATTAGTTCTCAAGTCCAAGATTTCTTGCAAAGAAACCAACAAAATCTTGAAATTTCTAGAAAATGTAAAATAACAAAAAACTCATTTGTTTTGCTAGTTTATTGAAAAAAGAAAACAAAGCACTGAAACATTTTTAATGGAATGATAAAAAAGTTATTATGTAAAAAATAACTTTTTTATTTTCAAAGATTTTTGGATATGTTATGGCTTAAGGTATTGGGATCAAAAAGTATTTTGCAAACCGAGTCTACTTCAGTGGAAACGAAATAAATATGTAAAAATGGGCAAAAAATATTTGAAAGGATTCAGAATATTGGCTATTAAATAATAAGGTCAATATAAAGGAAGTTAAAATTTTACTTACTTTGGTAAAACTATAAATCTTGTGGGCTAAATTAAATTGAATAATTTTTTAATGCTTATTGACTTTTTATTTGCAAGGGATATTTTTCTTATTATTTTTGGATATGTTATGGGCTAAGATATTAGAATCAATAAGAACTTTGCTCAGCTGATCTACTTCAGTGGCGTACAGAATCTTTGAATTTACGTAATTTTTTTAAATTAAGAAAAAAATAATTTATGAAGGAATGAACTATGAAACAATATTATCATGACCGCGTGCCCCTCGATTCTACGCATCAAGTATAAACATCACATCAACCAATCTCATTCCTTTTTTACTTAGTTCTCAAATGTTGAAATAATACTTAAATAACCATTTATACATCTAAATTATTTTCTAGAGTAAAACTATGTATAATATATCAATTATAATTAGTAATATAAATATGGAATGAAAATGCTTTTATTCATTAGTAAACACACGTACACGTATAATTAGGAACGTACCTATTATCGAAAATGTCCTTTAAAATCCCCCAAAACTGGGAATATTGCATTTCAAAACATATGTTCTATACACGCTTACATAGCAGAATTGAAAGCGTCGTTCCCGGGTGACGTCACACGTTTCTGTTTGGGAGGTTCTGCCTGCGCAAGAGCATACCGTTATATGTGTATCGTGTTGACGCTAATTTTATTGTCTGTTTGTATCGTATCTATGTTGCTATGACAACACTTTTACCTCCGCCGGCGGAAAAGTGAAAAGTAATGCTCCGGCGGAGGAAAAACGAAACTTCACGGCCGCCTACACAGTCGAGTAATGACGGATTTACTGATGTTTGAAGAAAACATTACTTATCGATTCTGGAGCTGCAATTTCAATTTTAAAACCACTCGATTTTCTTAAAAATTTTAAGCTAATTTCTGAAAATTTTCAAATATTTGGAATAAACGAAGCACCCATTTCAATATCGCATAGTATAAATTTTTGTGTGTGTTTTCAAAACTTCAAAAATTTTACATATTTAACATCAATTCTCCGTTTGACGGTATTTTAGGATTAGATTTTCTTAGTATTAATAAATGTATTTTAGATTTCGAATCCCCACACTTAATTGTGAATGGCGAAAAATTTCCATTATTTTCAATCGGAAATAATAAACAACATACGGAAATTCATCAAATTATTGCACCCATAAAAAATCAAATTATTTGTCAAAATCTCTTAGTGAATCATTTAAATCCTGATTTACAAAATAAGATAAAAGAATTATGCCTAAAATATTTCGACATTTTTCTAACTAAAGACGAACCTTTGACCTAACTACCCAAACTAACCCAAAAAAAGGAAGTTACCACCAAAATCAAAAAATTACTTGATAAGGGAATAATTAGAGATTCAATCTCGCCATGGAACTCTCCAATCTGGATAGTACCGAAAAAATTAGGTAATGATAATATTCAAAAATGGCGCGTGGTAGTAGACTACCGAAAACTAAATGCTATTACTATTGATGATAAATATCCAATTCCAAACGTTAATGATATTTTTGATCTATTAAATAATTCAAAATTTTTCTCTTCGATTGACCTTGCATCTGGTTTTCATCAGATACAAATGAATATACCTGATATAGAAAAAACTGCCTTTTCTACCGAACAAGGGCATTTTGAGTTTACAAGAATGCCCTTTGGGCTGAAAACGCGCCCAGTACGTTCTAAAGGGTAATGAATGACATTTTTAAAGAACTTATAGGCAAAATTTGTTTTATTTATATGGATGATATTTTAGTGTTCAGTGACACAATAGAACTGTTGTTCCCAGGCAAATAGAAACAATCCAGGAACTTGAGAATGAGGTTGAAAAGCTTACAACTAACATCCAGCGCATCCGTGATGCAATGTGTCCTAGAGTAACCATCCAACCTAGGACAGAAACCCTACCTGAACCTATCCTCGAACCTATAACTTTCAGAAACCGATTTCGACGCCGATGGCAGAGAAACCGGACACAAATGGGATCCGCTCGCATCAATGCGCTCACGGAGGAAATAAGAGTTAAAATCCGGGAACATAGAAGCCAGGTATGGCTTGATTATATCAATTCAATCAGCAGGGATGACGGCTCGTTGTGGAAGCTCGCTAGGCGAGTCCGCGGAGGTAGTACGCGAATTCCAGCAATCAAATATCGCGGTTTAGATATTGTTAGCGATTTGGGAAAAGCGGAGGCCTTCGCCGATTACCTGGGGGGCGTCTGCAGTGAGTCGCCTGACCCACTCCCTGAACAAGTACTTTACAACTCTACTGCTAATGTTTTTAAACAGCAGAAGTACCCCATCCCTCCGTTAGTGTATGATAAGCTGAAAATCACTCCGGCGGACATACGCAAAGCTCTCTGTCGTTTGCCGAGAAATAAAGCTCCCGGCCCGGATAATATTCCGAACCTAGTCCTGAAAAACTTGCCTAAGAAATCAATCATCCATCTTATGCATATAATTAACGCGGTAATCAGGCTGCAACATTTCCCGAAATCCTGGAAAGCAGCGTGCGTCATACACATCCCTAAAGCAGGGAAATACCTCACACTGCCTTCGTCATACCGGCCGATCTCTCTGTTGAATACCCTCGGGAAGGTGGCTGAAAGGCTAATCTTGCCGGGGATCAGCAGGGAGGTCGACCGGCTTAACATCTTGCCCCCTGAACAGTTCGGTTTTCGCGGCCGGC
Source organism: Pissodes strobi (assembly GCA_016904865.1). NCBI lineage: Eukaryota > Metazoa > Arthropoda > Insecta > Coleoptera > Curculionidae > Pissodes > Pissodes strobi. Next base: position 4,066 of record JAEQML010074291.1, on the reverse strand, counting down.
ATGGCACCGTCATGCTTGCCGCGAAGATCGCTACTGACATTTACGAAAGCTTCAGTGTGAAACAATCAGCGGCACTACTGCTATTGGATATCGAAAAGGCGTTCGACAGGGTATGGCACGCGGGGTTACTTTACAAACTTCTAGCGAAGCACAACCTTCCGCTTCATATAGTGTCCCTAATCGCGTCATACCTTGCCGAGCGCACTTTCGTTACCAGAGTAGATAGACACGCCTCTGTGAGTAGGAGACAACTCGCAGGGGTGCCACAGGGTCCAGTATGGTCGCCGATGCTGTTCAATCTTTTTATTGCAGATATTCCGTCACATCCCCAAACCCGTAAAGCCCTATTTGCTGACGACACGGCAATTTATTCCTCGCACCCTATAGCGGAAGTGGCGAAGTCAAGACTAAGCGAGCACATGAATGTGCTTGTTCCTTACTACGAGAAGTGGAAGATCTCCCTTAACGCGAATAAGACCGAGCTTATCGTTATCACGCGCAAACGGAAGGATACAGATATTACACCTCTCGTGGTGGGCAACACGCACATAGAGCCTAAAACGCATGTGAAGTACCTAGGCATTACATTCGATACAAAACTTAACTTTGGCCGGCATATCTCGGCAGTTGTTGGCAAGAACGAAGGTATTAAGAAGGGACTAGGCTTGTTGGTGGCGGGCAAGTCCTACTTGAGCCCTGCCAACAAGCTTATCCTGTACAAATCCATTGTGAGACCAGCATTGCTATATGCTGCCCCCGTATGGTGCTCGGTGGCTCGAACGCACAAACGCAAACTCCAGGTCTTGCAAAACAGTTATCTGAGAGCGGCGTTCTCCTTGACGCGACGTGATCGCGTGAGAATTGAAGACCTACACGCGTGGTCGGGAATCGAATACGTCGAGGAGTACATCGACGGCCTCGCTTGTGGGTTCTTTGAGAATCAAATCAAGGGATCGACGCTTACTGCTAACATCGCCGACAAGCGGTATGACCCCGAGCACCCCATAAAACACGGAACCATATATCGGGAACTAACCCTATTCTACAGGCAGCTAAGGCCTCCCTAAACCTAAATTCTTGTCAACATCATGCACTGCCAAATTCCATCATATTTCACCCCCTGTATGCCATCTAATTTGTATTTTTCAAAAAACAGGAAAAATAAAAATAACAGGAGAACAAGAACACTATACCTCACGGGTAAGTGTAGATCCTGCCGCCTGGCCAGCCAACCACCGTGTTCGGACACGGGGGGGCGAGGCCTACTAAAGGTGCTACTTGTAGTCTCGTAGTACAAATACGCAGCCGCACCTATCGCATACATACTTGACTTCCAACCACTGAAACATCCATGTCTCCGCAGCTTGATCCGTGGGGCTCGACCTATGCGACCTGAAGTTATTACAATACCGGAGCAGACTTATGCTGTTAAGTCTCTATCTTGTATATAGTAATGTTAAGTTTATGTTGTAAATAATGTGGTGTCGTTTTACCTATGCACTCCTGCTCCTAGAGAGCATTCGAACAAGGTTTTTCATATCAGTTTTCCTTGTATAACCGCCTGGGAATAATATAACCTAACGAAACAAGTACTACTATTAATATAGCTCCGGCCAACACTTAACAGATAAAGCCATTGAAGGGGTTACCCAAGTAATGGTCAAGCTAACCGTAGTACTGCTACACCTAATAATAGATAGGCTAACACCAGCCCCCTATGGGCGCCGTGCCCTGTTGGCCACGATGTTGACAGAACAACATCAGGCATAACAACAGGACTTAGTATCTTAAGACGTCTTTATGTTAGGTAATGCTGTTGTTAAAATATGAATAGTGAAATAAATGTTGATGTTGATGTTGACACAATAGAACAGCATTTAATTAATTTAGAAACCATTTTTCAAACTCTAAGAACCCATAATTTAAAAATAGAGCCGAATAAATGTAATTATTTGACAGAAAATTTAATTTTCTTAGGTCACTTGTTAACACCTAATGGAATTAAACCAGACCCAAATAAGATAAAATCCATTAAAGGCTTTCCTATGCCAAGAAACCAAACAGAATTGAAATCTTTTCTAGGTCTTTTCGGGTATTATAGGAAGTTCGTACAAAATTTCGCGGAAATAACTAAACCGCTTAATTCTCTATTGAAGAAAAATATAAAATTTGACATATCACCGGAAATATCAGCATGCTTTGAAAAATGTAAGGATATATTAACATCTGATTGTATCTTGATATACCCCGACTTTAATAAACAGTTTATTTTAACAACTGACGCCCCAAATTTCGTGCTAGGTGCGGTGCTTTCTCAATTAAGCGACGACGGTAAAACCGAACGACCTATTTCGTTTGCTTCTCGTACATTAACAAGCGCAGAAATTAAATACTCGACAACCGAGAAAGAATTGTTATCCATCGTATGGAGCACAAATTATTTTAGACCTTATCTTTTTGGAGTTAAGTTTCAATTAATTACTGACCACAGACCACTGGTTTGGTTATTAAATTTAAAAGATCCAAATTTTAAATTATCCCGATGGCGGTTAAAGTTAAGTGAATATAATTTTGAAATAACATATATTCCTGGCAAAACAAATAAAGTTGCCGACTCCTTATCGAGAGTACAAATAAACCAAATAGCAAGAAAAGATTACGCAACCTTTCTTGAAACCTATAAAAATATTGAGCTAACACATTTCGAATATTCTAACTAGCAGATATTAGATTACCACAACAAGAATATTCTTTATATTTATGATGATTCAAACAGAAAGGAAAATCATTTTAAAATTATACAGGGTACATTTACTGCGATAAAAGACACCGATTTCGACTTAACCATTAAACTGACAAGCGCAGCAAATTCGCGTAATATTATTCTAGCCAAAATAAAACCTCATCATAATGAGCTTAATTTTAAAACGTTGGCAGGTTTAAATCTTAAGGAAAATAAAACCTATTATTTGACATACTTTGAAAAATTCACTATTTATAAAATGTTACAATTTTTATATCCCAAAACGAATTTTATCGTTTGTAAAAATATTGTCACTATACCACCAGTTGAAGAACGACAACAAATTATTTTTGATTTTCGACCCCAACAACTATCACAAAGGTATAAAATCCGACAATTATACAAGTGGAAAAACGAGATCGTGGATTTAATAACTTTATATCCCACTTGTCAAATGTCCAAAATTGATCGAGTTAATCGAACTCAACCTTTGAATATAAAGAAACCCCCAGATAAACCTTTCGAATCAATTTCGGTAGATCTCTTCTTTTTTGACAATTAAATTTTTCTAACTGTTATAGATAACCTAACAAAATTTGCGCAAGTTTATGCAATACCTAATAAAGAGCCACAAAATATTATTGATTCATTGCGCCTTTATTTCCTTACTTTTGGAATACCACAAGTTGTTATTTCGGACCAAGGCGGTGAATTTAACAGTAAACTAACGAAAAAATTCAGTGAATCAATTAAAATAAGTTGGCATTATACGTCATCGGAATATCACAGTTCGAACGGAATCATAGAACGTTTTCACGCTACTTTAGCGGATTCGTTACCGTGTTATTTGATTGAGCATAACACTTGTGATTTAAAAGATGCATTATTAGTCGCAATTAATTCGTATAATTCAAGTCAACATAGCTCTACCGGATTTGCACCCAACGATTTAGTATTTCCTTTTAGAAATGGTAATGAGCTTAGTCAACAGCAAAATTTATTTTTGAAAACTATTGAAAAGATAAAAATAAAGCAAGTTGGGAATAAAAAAAAGCAAAAAACCCATTTCGACCGGTTTAAAGCAAACCAACAAAGTAAAAACTTTGAAATTGGACCAAAAAATCCTATTGAAGCGACCAAAAAATCCGAATACTCCCAAAAGCGTAATTTGTACAGGGCCCTACGAAATTCTAAGTGTCAATAAAAATAATAAAACACTAGAAATTTGTCTTGACAATCACGTAGTTCGTAAGTTTCATTTTAATAATGTTAAACCTTATCATGAATAATGAGTTTCAAATGTATGAGTTTTTGTTATTGTGG
>JAEQML010074290.1:0-14461 GCA_016904865.1 Pissodes strobi | reverse complement strand
CCAACGGTTTCTTATTCGGCCAAACTAAGCAATATTTTTTTATCATGCAAAATTCTGACAGTTCAGATACCACACTATTATGACGGTCGCCTCTCGCACTAAACATGTTGCTTGCTATTCAAGGAGAAAAGTTTTCCAGGTGTCGCTAGTCTCCTAGAAGACTCCCGCTCCCGAGGACTGTTGTTCCGCCAGTCCTGAACTATCGGAGTAATATACGAACACCGTTTCCGGCAAATATTTCTCTCCACGTTCCCATTGTCCGTTTGTTGTGATGACCACTGTGGATGTTCTCTTCAATCTCAGTCTGTCTTCGGGTGTTGCTGCTCTGTATGAGGACAGATATACCTCCCCCTCTGCTTTAAGGAAGATTCTTCCATGTCCAACTGTCTCACCATTTTCTCTCCATATACCACTGTCCCCCAATCGCAAGAAGGAAGACATGGCTCTCTGCATGATCCAGGCGGCGTGTAGTAGGAGGCCCAGCAGACATTTAATGCTGCTGATGGCGTTGTTCTGCCAGCTTCAGACAAGTGGTCTTGTGCAATGGAAGCAAGAAAGTTTGCTTATGAATGAATTTAGATATTCGCTATCCCAATTCATGGAACACCAACAAAATGGCGGGATCAGATTGGTTCACCGCCTTTCTTCCAGAAAATATCAATCATAATACTAGAAGCAACAAACTTATCTAAATGTTCAAGCTTCAATAAATACATATAATGTTGATGCTTTTTATAACAATTTAGATATACTTTTGACAAGTCACAGCTTTAAAGCTGAGGATATTTGGAATATGAACAAAACGAGTGTGACAACATCCCAAAAGTCCGATAAAATAGTTCTTAGAAAGATTATAAAGTTGGGCGAATGACGTCACATAAAAGAGATACTTTGGTTATCATAGCTTATGCTTTATCAACTATCAGCAAAGCGGTTTCTCGTTTTTTTATAGTTCTTCGTATCATCTATAAGAACCATTTTATTCGAGAAAGACCCGTCGAAAGTGCAGTTGCTGCAAATCCATCGAGATGGATGAAAGGCAATCGATTTGTTCACTTTTGTTAACCATTTTGCGAGACATGCAGGATACTCTAAAGAAGGCCAGGACTTCTTTTTCTTGACAATCACGTTTCGCATTTATCTATCATTGGCATACATTTTGCCAAATAAAATGGACTGACTTTACTAAAGTTTTCTTCCCACGGTCTGCATAAGCTACAGCCATTGGACGGTTCACTATATGGCCCCCTGAAAAAATATATAAATAGAGCACGCGATTCCTGCATTACAATTAATCCAGACAATACTATAACCATATATGTTACACCAGGGATTATGAAAATAGCTTCTTTTAGGAATATCATATCACGTTTCAAGAAAACTAGAATTTCACGATTTAATCAAAATGTTTTTGGCCATTTTGAGTTTATGCTTGGTTTTGCTACAGACCGACCAGAACCACCAGAAGTAGAAATGATCGCGATAGAATAAATGACGCACCCGAGCATGCAACTCCAGAGCCAAAATGCAGCGAAAAGAGCGAGAGTAACAATAAAAAAATTCCCTGGATACAAAAACCATTAAAAAGACCAAAACCGTATCGCATTTAAAAACTCCGAATCCAAAACAAAGTTAGAGTAAAAAAAACAGTGAACATTTTAACATCTCAGACTCAATGAAAAAAGGGCACTGCTTAAGGGCTAAGAAAGTCGAGTAATGCCAAACGAAAATGTTCAACTGCAATTTTAACTGACACTCCGGAAAAGCAGGCGTAGGAAGGAAAACAAAAACAAAATTAGTCAAGCACAAAAAGTTATTAAAACAAAAAAGAAAAGTTATGAAATTGAATGAACAATAAGGGCGTAAAAGAATGATGTTTAAAAAAAAACAAACGCAAACCAAAAAAAGTCTGAAACTTCAACAGAAGAATATCATTTCTTAGAAAGTGAACAAGACATAGCAGACAAAAAGAAGAAATATTAGAAATATTTAACAACAAGCAGGAATATGATAAGGTGGAATACAAAGAAGCACAAACTATAGACATACGAAAAATAATAGAAAAGAAATAGAAACCATTAGAATGAAGGTGTAACAACTAAGTGATATTAGCACAAAATCATGATGACCATCATGCATGCATAACAAGAAAACTACTAGAAGAATATCGGAAATGGAGACTTGAAGTAAATGTAGGCAAAACTGAACAAATCTGTATCATAGGAGGACAAAACATGACACTGGAGGATGGACGAACTATACAATGCTATTCTGAATATAAATATCTGGGCCTTAAATTATCCAGCGACGGAACACTAGATGAAGCCATAAAAGAAATGAACACACAAGACAGGAAAGCAATATCGATGATGAATAGAATATTATTTGATCAGGACATATCAAAAGAAAATAAAAGCAGAATTTACTGTTCCATCATCAAAAGTAATATAATATGACAGCGAAGTGTGGCAGATAAAAGAGAAAGCAGAAAAAATATTAACAGCTACGGAGATCAATTTGTGAAGAAAGGCTGCTGGAAGGAAGAACAAGAAGAGAGAAAATAACAAATGATAGAATCAGAGAAATATTGGATCCAACTATTCAAACTGTTATAGGAAAGAATTGTAATGTCTTAACACCTTATAAGTGATCTAAACTTTATTTTAAAAGAATATTTTTATTTGTAGATTAATAACTAAGTTGATAAAGCCTGCCATGTTCAGGCGAAACGTCCTCAAAATATAGTTTTCATTCCAATAAAATTATGAACCTAATACCCAAGAATATTTCAATTTAAATATGAAATAATGGTTCATGAAAGAAATAATTAATCCAAACTCACCTTTGTTGCTCTAAGATGTTGCTATGAGAATTAGAGAAAAAGTGAGACTTTTTATCGGTAGAGCCAGTAGGCGATTTTTGTACTTGGTTTTTTAACTCAGGAGTTAAGATGTTTTCTGCTTTGGTATTCAAACTATTTGTTCTCGCCATTGCTTCCAAAGTTGTAGGTACGCTAATTCTTCCTGAAAATGAATGGGTTATTAATTTGTTGAATATTTTGAAATGCCTTGATGTTATGGTTTGAAATGTTACATCTCATGATCGAACATTTACAAATAAGTAAAAAGTGTGTCATTCGTTAATTTCATCACGTTTTACAGTGCGAAATTTTATATGATCGTACGCGAATTTTCAATTCAAGTATATTTTTGACATATTCAATCTTGTTTCCTAATATATTAATATAGCCCTTAAATATGTCAATAATTTAAGCATATTGTAGGGGATATGATATCTGCCATTCCATATACAAATGATGATTTATTAAGAATAGGGAAAGCAGCTGAGCTACATGGCACGTTGGAATCAATGGAATAATAGGTCAATCGATGCATACACTTTAGAATAAAGGAAAATTATACAAACTTATTCAAGAATCCTTTAAATAACAATTTAACCATGCCGACTTTATCTTTTGGTATAGGAAATTAAATTAATCGAATATTGCATTCTAGGTTTTTACCTGTACTAAGGGACTTAACCATAATCCTATCTGGAGGCAGCATCTGGTTTTCTTTTTCTTGTAACATTCTCAGTAAATTATTGTGGCCTTTTCCTTCGCTTTTCTTCCTCTCTAATAATGTTATTTGTGACATAATTCTTCTAACTTCATCAGGAATCTCAATATCAACCTATAAAAATATGCAACCTTCATTAATTTGGAGGTAAATAGCAAATAATTACAGAGTGGTTCACAGGTAAGGGTACATAGAGCATAAGAAATATTACGATCCAGCTAAATTAAGAAAGATAAAGGGTGGCAAAGTTAAAATTGTATTTTGAGTTATATTTAATATGTTTCTTACTATTTGCTATATACTCATAAAAATTCGTATATAAGGGATTGCAAGGGTAAAAAAAATAATCTGATCTCTTTTGTAGTAGCAGATAAGAGACGCTAATAGCAATGTTTATTAGCTCATTAAAAGAGCAAACTTTCTGGAAAACTGCATGGCTCATTTGGCTGTAAAATATAATTCTCGTGTATTATTAGTATTAATATTTCTAAGACAAATAATATCTTGCATTTTAACTGTTCCATAAGTGATGTCAGTCTCGATAGCAACATTATCTTACACAAAACATGTACTAAGTTTTTGGGTATTTACATAGACAATCGATTGTCTTTTAAAAAGCATATTTCAAATCTGTGCAGCAAAATAGCTTCCAGCTGTTATGCCCTTAGGGTTGCATCACGAGAGTTGGATTTTGGCATAGTAAGAACAATGTAGTTTGCACTTGTTGAAGCGCGCTTAAGATATGGCATATCATTTTGGGGAAATTCTAGCCAGGGTAAACTAAGTGCGGTCTTTGTTCTTCAAAAACGTACAGTACGATATATGTGCAATGCAAAAGTCAGAGATTCCTGTAAACCTTTATTTATTAGACACAAAATATTAACTCTGACCGGTATTTTCATTATGGAAACAGTGTGTCTGCTGTATAAAAAGTTTGGTTCTGCTGAACATGCAAATGCCTATAACACCCGACAAAAAGGAAACGTACCATTGCCAATACCCCACTCAACACAAATAAAAAAATCAATACTTTATAATGCCAAAAAAATGTATAATCACTTGCCGGGTAGCATAAGATCACTGCCATTCAAAAAATGTAGAAGGTTAATTCTTTGCTGTTAAAAAGAGCGTATTACTCACTGGGGGAATACTTTGAGGACAGCTTTGAGGAATAGTCTTATACCTTTCCTCTTTTTGTTTTGCGTCTCTTCGCTGAACATAGTATGTTTTGTCTGCTCCCTCAATTCATTGTCTCTAACTTTTACATTACTTTGAACGGAGTTTGATCTCCATTGCGGCTGGGTAAATTTTATACCGGAGCTTGCTCACCTCTGTCGCATTTTCGATTTATCTGTTGCACGCTTGCATCTATTTATTTATTGTTGACGTCTGCAGGCCCGGATTGGGCCATCGGGCGATCGCCCGGTGGGCCGGTCGCTTTGCCAAAAAAAAAGCCTATCAAAAGAAACGTTAAAAAATTAAAAACTCAAAGCAACCACTATCCGGAAGCTGGACACTATGCTGTGTTTGCCGCAGCAGTGTTACATGTCCCGCAAAGCCCCATTTCATCTGGGTTACCGTTTCTTTTACATCCTTGACTTGTGTATGTTGTCTTATGTATTCGTTTGTCTTCCTATCTCTTAAAGAAATACCCATCATTGTCCTTTCCATACCTCTTTGTATTATTTTTAGTTCTTGTATTTGTCTGTTTTGTAAGGATCAACGTCTGGATATGTTTGGCATTTTCTAATGAGTCACAGCCATCATCATTTGCTAGTGGTGTAAATTATTCTATAAAGCACGTATACACGAGATTAGATGAGCACGAGTTAAGTACGAGCCATCACCTGACCACCGCCGAATCCTACTTACTTTATAGAAAAAGATATACATTGTCTATTTTCAACTGCGGCTTCCGAAAGATAACAAAAAATTGAAGAAAATAGGCAAATGTTAGATAGAATTATTATTGAGACAATAAAATTAATAGGTAAAAAGGGTTTAAGTTACAGGGGAGATACTAAAAATGAGTCAGCATTTACTTTTTTAAAACAAGATGGTAATTTTCTAGAAATTATTTTACTTCTTTCGAAATTTGATCCCCTGTTGCGCACACATACTGAGAAATGTGCCAAAAAGAGTCAACAACTTCGTAATAATTATACTCAGGCTCAGAATTTAAAAAATATAGGTAGGGGCAATTTTGTGAAATTTTTATCAAAAAATACTTTAAACTCTATAATAAGAGGTCTATCAAAACTTATCAAATTGAAAATTTCTGAACAAGTCAAAAGTGCTAAAATCTACTCACTACAAATTGACACAACACAAGACATAAATGTTGTAGATCAGTGTTCTATTATTGTTAGATATATGTAGCTGAAAATAAAGTTAACGAGCGATTAATTGGGCTGATTAACTGCACTTCTAGTAAGGGTAACATCTCTGCGAATTCTTTAAAAGAACTGGGTTTAGAAATATCAGATTGTGTTGGAAATTCTATGGATGGGGCTGCTAATATGCAAGGCCAATATAATGTCTTTACGGCATGGCCCTCTAAAGACTCACCAGGTCAAATCCACGTTTGGTGTTACGCACATGTTTTAAACTTAGTTTTGTCCGCTATTACTAAACTTACGGTTCCTGCAATTTCATTGTTAACATTATTGGGAAAACAGGATGGTGGACCAATGATAAAGCTTTATGTAAAATATTTAACGAAAAGGGCATATTTGTCAATTTATGTCTAACATTTTATGAGATAGCCAACTCCAAGGACTTGAATGCTAATATTTAAAGCTCAAAGCCTTTTGGATGGTTTTCTGAAATACGAAACAATTTTAATGGCAATAGTATTTAAACACATTTTTATTTCCACTACACCTTTGTCTGAATAGCTTCAAACAGCAGGTATGGATTTTTTTACAAGCACTCCGAATAATTGAGGATACTTTAACATCATTAAAAAATATGTTCAGGAATTTTGATAAAGTTTGTGAGGAAACACCTGCTTTCGTGAATTAATCGAACACAATTTTTAAATCTTAAGATTCCCTTAGAAATATCGATGCCAATATCTAGAAAAAGAATCAGAAAAATATTTCATGATGACATGCAGTGACGAAGCTCCTCATGAACCAATAACCAAATTTAGAATTGAAGTATTTAATGTAACGATGGACAAGGTAGTTAGATAATGTAATGGGAAGTAGATTTTTGGAGTCATACCGAGCTTTATACGGGATTTTACATTTTTCAGCCTTCAAAAATTAAGCCATATTATACACAAGTAGAAAAAATTAACTCGAAATGCAGTTAAAAGATTTTAAATCCAAGTGGTTAAACTAATCAATGTCCTTGCCAGAAGAATTCATACATGAAAATATTGAACTAGAAAAAGAACCGGAATTGAATACCTAAGCCAGATGATATTCAATCTCATTACGAAGCTTGTAAAAGAATGTATTTTATGCTGTTACAAAGTTTTAATCAAATATAATCTTTACCGTGAGGCTTATCCAGATCTTGAAAAGGCGTACAAATACATACTTACTTTGTCGATGTCACAAGTAGCGTGTGAGCGATCATTTTCTAACTTAAAGTTTATTCTAAACAGATTACGAAGTTGCTTGTCTCAAGATCACCTAGAGGCATTTATGTTGATGGCTTGTGAAAATGATATTTTAGTAAGTTTAAATAATGAAGATATTATTAAATATCTTACCAGTGAATGTAAGGGTCTTGGATATGATATGTATACAATGTAATTTTTTATCTTTTCTTTAACAGTCTAGTCTTTTGATTTTTGTTATTTATTTTTAAGAAAATAGTTTTTGTTACATTTGACTTTATAACACCAAGTTAATAATATATCGTTAAATATATTATTCTTTTGAAAAGCTAAGCATTAGCAGTGGAGTTCGATTTTTATTAAGCAATACGAGTACCCATAATTTTCAAAATTATACATCTAAATGAACATAATTCATAAATTCATATAATTTTAAAACGCCAACTCCTATTTAAAAATAAACATGAGAGCCCGCGGAGAGGGCCGGCAATCTCATTTGGCGCCCAGGCCGATTTTCAGGCCCAGTCCGGCCCTGGACGTCTGCGTAAGAAAAATCTAGCCTTTGCAGATGCGGTCTTTTGATAATAATAATGGTGGTTGATACTGATAATAATGATGGTGAATATGATAGTAATGATAGTGATAATGATATTAATATATAATTCATTTTTGCTATATATGGTTGTTTGTTAACTATGTAGTTTTGGTCGTGGTTTTTTCTGTTTATCTATTTCTTGCTCTCTGTATTTTTTTAACTAGGTTTTAAGTTTTATTTTTATGTCTTTGACTTATATTTATTATATTTTCAAACACATTTTTGACTTATATTTAGGATAGTCTAAACCAAGAAGCTTTGTAAATAAGAAACCTGATTCTTCCTACAATAAAGCATTTTTTGACTTTGGCTTGACTTGACTATTATCTAGCCAACAAAACATATGAAAATTGCTAAAGTTCGTAGTTTTCGAGACATTTGTTGCTTTTTTTAATTGCAAGCAACATCGTGTGACAATGCGATTTGTTCTGTTTGGCTTTGGGCAAAAACAATTTGGATGTAAATTTGGTTGTAAACTAAAATTCCACAGTTAATAGAAAACCGCATAAATAACTCAGATAACAGATGATATTTTAGAAAATTAACAGGTGAAAAATATAACTAAACAAATATTTATTTTCAATGATAAATCACAGAACGTATTATTTAATATAAATTAATTAGATATAAAGAAAATAATTTTTAGGTAACACATGTTCAACATAGCCACCGTTCGTTCACCTGAATGTATTTTGAGAGCGTCTCACTTTAAAAGGAACTTCCTGCAGTGTTGTCACACTCGACTAACTTTCTTCATTTTCAAGTAGGTAAATACCTAGGTCAGGTGTTTCATATAGAGAAATAACAAACCAACCCCAACTAACACAAACGAACCAAAATTAACCGCGTTTATCTCACTAACCCAAAAAGGCAAAACATGTTCGGTTATCTTCACTAACCCAAATGTCCAGAGGTAACTATAATTCAACCAAATAGACCAAGACAACGGGTTGAGATAATCTTCCCACCTAACTGGTCTCGGTCTTTGATGATATTATAAATACTTGATTTCATGTACTCTCAAACCCAAAAATCCATCCGGCACTGGGCAGGCCATGAAAGTGAGCCGCTAGGTCCATCCATCCAGCGCTGAGGACGTACGTTAAGATGCATGGAAAAGTGTGCCGATGAAAAAACATAATTCAAGATTTTTGCATGAAACATACTTAAGAAATAATGTATGACAAGTAAACAAGATTTTGTCCTAATTTCAGTTACGAACTTAATTAACACTATCTTTGGCAAACAGCAAATAAATTGTAATCCAAGTAATGTTGCATATTATAAGAAGAGCAAATTATCTCGAAATGATCCACTTTAGCGATTTAACAAGTATACCTTTTTATCTAGAAAATACAGGACCATCAAAATAAATTTATTGATTTGTCTGTACAGAGATCTAGTGCTTGATTGGCAAAAGCTGACATCTATAAAATATATTTATCATCTCCACAGCACCATTAACTATTACTGAGAGGTCTACACGATAATGAGAATGATTTAACAAAACCTGGTATTCTGGTTTTTGATATTTTTTAGTGTATGCAGTATGGATCAGAAAATAGAGCAGCTTGCAACTGAAAAGAGCTATGGAAAGGATGGGGAAGCTACGAGTATTTACAGCTATAACAGTTTTCCAAAGCACGAATGTGAATGCATAATCGATGTGTATTAGATAATAGCTATTATTGAGTTTCTTACTTTTAAAACTGGGTTTGCAACCTAAAAAGTAACACACATTTGTGCTAAGAATGTCAAAACCTGTACTTTGAAAACTTTGTTTTCGGTCTTTTTTAGTTCAAACGGAATATTATTAATTATAAGAAAGACACACGCAGGCGGGCGATAGTCGTGATAGAAGAAAATCAGAGAGAATATGGTACAGAGCTTAATACGAAACCTGACGAAAATGAAGATAATGTATTGCTGCCTATTGCTAGTAAGTGTTCAAAAACCATTTGGACATGTTTCCAAATGTATCGATTTTATTTTTATTATATTAACTTTACACGTAATGAACCCTCTACATAGCTTCGAACAATCACACACAGGGCATCTTATACCGCCAACTGGTTCAAGTACTTAATCTGTAAGCAGAACGAATCCGACGAATCACAGTCACAAACAGTGCTGTTAATAGCCACCATCGGAAATTAATCTCAAAACCATTTCCAGACACGCTCTGCTATGAAACCCTTGAATTTCGATCTATAAAAATCGATTTACTCGAAAACTAATAAGCAGATTTTAACAAGGTTGGTCTGAATCTTCATGCTTTGTATTGAGGAAACTAATGACATTAAATTATTATGTTACTTCGCTCTATTTTCGTTATTTACGTCATGCGGAAAAGTATTTCAGTAGTGGAGGTAAGTTCTGGCGCCAACGAAGACGGGAAGGCGTCCTCACTTTCTCACTTTGCTTTTCATGATGCATTCTCACTTAAGCCTCGCCTTGGATGGCAGCAGTTTTGTCCGGAATCTCATTAACACAAAAGGAAACGGAACGGAAAGGACATTCGAAAACAGGAAAAGAATATTTTAGAGATATAACGACTATATACTGTATACCAAATTAAGGTTAATATCACACTTGTTAAAGTACGTATAAAATGTTTCAGTGTGTTTATGGACTTTCTAAGGAAAAAGTTGGTGTTCTTGTCATAAAATTGAAAGCTGCACAGGATCGTCATTGCCTCTTGGAGTCATGCGTGGGCATCACGAACCAAAAAATTAAATGGCAAAACAACGTGAAGCGATAAGAGAACAGATAGTGAAATATCCAAAGCGTGATAGTAATTACACTCGCAGAGTTACTAGCAAAAAATAGCTTTCAGGTTATCTTAATATGGGGAAAATGTGTGAGAAATATAAGGCACGAGGTGTTCAGAAAAACTAGTCCGAAAACGGATACTTGCAAAACATGAGATTCTTTTGTGGACAGCCTGAAACAATACGAGTATCCAGGAGAGAAAATGAAATTTCAATGTGATAGTGAGACTCGCACCAAACTGGCCGATGACGATTATGAACAGAAACGGTTAAACAAAGAGAGTTACATTCATGGTGCAAACAAAATTACTTCAGATTTTTATTTGCAACTAATTCTTGATACCCAATCTCTGACAGCTAACATTTCATTCTCTGAAGAAGGCGGTACAAAGTGTTACATGTGGCATGAAGCAATTAGTGGAAGGAGTTCCGAGCAAATAACATCCTGCTACGGTCTATTGCATATTCGCTTCGCAGTCAGACACGTGTGATAATCAGAATATAAATATTTAGCTACGTTGCAACTTCTCACAAAAATATTTCTACTATTGAACAGAAATGTCCGTTCGAAGAAATCTTACATCGTCAGAGATTGGTACACATTAGTGGCCTGACTGCCAGTCGGGAGAGGGAAAAACCCTTTCAATTTCAATACTAAATTACACAAAAAGATTTTTCTGAGTTTTGGAAAACTGATTTAGTTAAAAAAAAGAAAAGAAAACAAAAAAAATAATTTTGTACACATTAAATAGCTGCGACATGACTAAGAGTTTGGACTTATAAAACTTAAATGTTATCATTCAGAAGATAAGCCATTCAGAATTTTAGATTTGAGAAGCACACGATAGTTATGAGCAAACGGGTTGGGAAAGTTTCAATTGGATAACATGAAACTACCTAGTTTATAACGGAATATTAGCTTAATCCGCTCCACTAAATTCAGTTCAATTACGAATGATTTTCGATGTTTGGGATTTGAATCGCCAGTGACATCCATTCGCGAATGGGTATATTTCGTGCATAATTATTTAAGAAGCACAAGTACGCTGTTTTATACCTACAATTTGTAGATTTGTTTCACTGTAGATTACTATATTTAGTAGTGACATATTCATGAATGTGCTTATCTCGTGTGGTTGGTAATTGGGGAGCGCAGTACGCTATTTAATACCTACAATTTATGAATTTAATTTACTATAGATTACTATATTTAGTATATATTGGGTATTACTTTGGTTTGACGCCCTGTGACCTATAGTGGTAGTCACATGATATAAATTATCCAATTAAAACATCGAAAAGCATAATTTATTGAACGTCTTAAAATTTTGAAAGCGAGGTCGGTTATCTTTGTGGCGACGCTTGACTGGTAAGTGCTAATATTTAATCTTGAAATATTTAATTCATCTTGCAATATATTTC
The DNA here is from genome assembly GCA_016904865.1 of Pissodes strobi. Classification (NCBI taxonomy): domain Eukaryota; kingdom Metazoa; phylum Arthropoda; class Insecta; order Coleoptera; family Curculionidae; genus Pissodes; species Pissodes strobi. The sequence continues at coordinate 2,524 of JAEQML010074290.1, read as the reverse complement.
ACTAATTCTTTCAGTTTTAAATACATAATTAATAATTGTTTCTGATTCGCTTAATCGTATTTGATTAAAGCAAGGATTTAGTATTTTTGTATTACACTTTCAATTAACTTGCGTCTTCAATAATCCTAATTTTTGTCAAATTGATGTAATTTTAAAGAGTTTTAGCCCAAATTTACAGATAACGTAATTATTTCATCGTTTAGCGGTCAGGCATATTATTTCACGTATTTCCATTCAAATTGAACAGTATTATTTGGGGAAATCTCGGAGTAAATTCTATATATTTCTGCAAAGGTAGTAAATTGAATTTTCAGTAGAATTTCTCCAAATTTTCCCTCATAGTATTGCTGATTTTAATATTTTTTCTTTTCAGGCTCATTTAATTAAATTTTTAGTTTATTTGTTACATCAAGCATATAATTATTAGCATTTTCCCTGTCTCGTCTCAAGACTGATGTACCGACATTAATTTGCATTTATGAGAGGTTAATCTCACATGTGTACATTTATCTGGTTTTTTTATCTTTTATCTAAATTTCTATCTCGATGCGAGAGTGATTATCTTATCGTTATCTTCAATTAATGGATAAGTAATTACGCCCAAATATCGTTTATGTGCCAAGGGCCAAAATGAAAAGTAATAGAAATTACTTATTTTGAGTTGTAAGACTCATTATTAGAGGTTGTACCTCTATTTTTCTATTTATCGTTAAATTCAAGTTATCTGTGATTTAGATTTACTGAGAGTCACTAATTCATAATTTTATTTTGAATTTTAAATTTCAGTCATTATTTCTTTTGAATTTCATATTTTAAAGTAAAGAAAAGGATATCTTGAGTAACGGTAGTTATTTATAGTTTTTGCCCAACTTAAAATTGTAATTTAAATTTCTCATTATATCTGTTTTAACCAGTAAATATTCAATTTGTTGATTTGTTTCTCACATGTGTAACAGTGTCACTGATGTTCACATGATACTTCCCTGAATATTATTTAATTACCGATATACATTGGTCTAAGACTAGGATTTTCTCTTGCATGTATTCAACATCGTGCTTGGCAAGTAGCAGGTGTTCGTCCACTTACTTTGTGCTCTGAGTGATTCGATACGATAAGAACCAAGTGAGTCCTCGATACGACCAAGAAATATTAACTTGGGAACAGGCGGAAGCGGTTCCAGTAGATGTCACAACACGATCGCATGGTTACAGAATAGTTGGACAAGCTAAGTATTAGCCTATCAGAAGATAAATTTATTGTAAAGACCAGTGATATCGTCTCATTCATTCATTTTTTTTTAATATTTTACATTAATTTTAATTCTCATTGCTAGTCAATTTATTCATACACTTTATTTCAAATAATTTCATCATTTATAATTGTAATTTAATTATATTGATAATCTCCATTTCACCTGATACAATCACTAATATTTGTAATTTAATTGTAAAGTTAATATATTGTATATTGTTTAATTTATCGCAAGATTGAGGTCTGTGAGATACGAATTATAAGGGCAAATTTCTGATATTCTTATCTTTATAGTTATTGATATTTAATTATTCATATTCAGCTCGCATTGTCTCTAGGAACTCTGGCGCCCAAACAAATTTTAGCTAATAAAAGAGACAACCCACCCCCTAAGGAAAATAAAAACGAGTCTCATACATTTAATCAACTAATTATCATTACAAATTGACGCCCACCGCCATACATAATTAATTAATTAATATTTAGCTAGCATTCATTACAAGTTGCTCCTACAATGCAGCACTCCAAAGATATCCAGAAAAGATTTTATTAGTATTATCAAGGAAAAACTCATTGATGTAGATTGCCACGCTTTTTACTATAATCTGCGTACATCTGAAGAGGCATCTGAGTTGGGATTTATGGAAGATGGAATCTCCGAAAAAAATCATTAGTTTACTTGGTATTTTTTCATATTAGGATACTTGACTTTATTTATTGTGTCCCATCAAAAATAACTTTTCTCAATTTTCAGTGATATATTTTCTTTATTATGTAATTATACCTGTATATGACAAAACTTGATACGTATATAATTTTAAAAAAAGTAAGAATCAGTTACCTATTAAGATTTCCATATTTTGGTTTAAGTAACATCTCTACAAAAAATTCAGCAAATTAACATTACAGAGCAATGTTAAGCATAGTGCTCTTTTTTTCAAAAATCTTTAGCCTAGCTCTCCTGTAATGTAAAATGTGCAACAATGACATATCAAGTTTTGCCTTAGAGCTACAGATATCATATATAGAATTTGCACGTCATGTTCATTAGACTACCTATGAAATAAATCCTACCTTTGTTTCTATTAAGTTGTTTATAAAATTTCCTAAAGCAGCAATGGTCACATCTAGTCCTCGACTCTGCATTTCTAATCTATTTAACTGAGCTTGCTGTAGAACTCTTGTTTTTTCCAATCTCTGAACGTTAGTCATAGATAGTTCCAGCTGTCCCATTAGGGCTTTATTTTGTTCAGTTAGGATCTTGTTCTGCTC
>JAEQML010074289.1:0-14462 GCA_016904865.1 Pissodes strobi | reverse complement strand
CGCTTGGCACTTACTTCAGTATTACTTGTAGTTAACCGTGGTTACTCGCCAAAAAACGCTAATAATCTCCTGACAGCTTCATACATACAAAGTACCTTCTTTCCATCTAAATTTTTACAAAATCGCATTATTAATAAGAATATTATGGAGAGTCATGAAAAGTGAGTCATAGTGTATATAATTTTTTTACTACACTGATACAATCCTTATCATTATTTGAATTGATTAGATTTTGAAATTAATCATTTCCTACTCATTTTTCAAATAATCCGAAATGACAACTAGTTGTCAAACTAACAAGTTTGACATTTTGACATTTTCCGTTTCCGTTTCATTATTGACCTAGGTTTTTTTTAAGATTATTATTTACCTAGGGTGAGAAATGTTACTTCTCATTTGAGGAATGGAGTAAATAATGGTGATTTATCATGTTAGTAGTAAAAAAAATATTTTTAATAGGTATTTAATAGAAGAAAATAGTTATTAAGGTACTTTTTGAATATGTCATTAACCAGATATTTGTCATATTTATATGTTTTTAAATAAAATGTGTATGCTTCAGTTCCTTTTTCTTTGTCTCAAAAATAATGATAAGCAATTTATTTTTAGGCTAGCAGTGGTATGATTTAATTTTTCGTTTAACCATTGAGAGCAGAAAAACCCTATGTGTCACAAAAACGTTTAAATCGGGATAAAATTGCGTATTTTTGTTATCTCATAAATTTCGTGTTCAAATTTGAAATTATTCAGGAAATAAGTTTTCGGAAATTTTATTTCATTATTAGGTGCTGAATAGTATATTATGCAATGACCATTCATTGCAAATGTAAGTTGAATATACTTTTTTCTACGACTGCCTTGAAAATAGACAAAAACGCACTAACAACTGCTCTTGAAAGCTGGACATTTCACACGCTTATTCGGGTATATAGATTAAAGGGCTTCGTCTCCGTTTTAGAGCTTCGCCCTCAAAGGTCCCATTACCAGATCTCTAAAAAAAGGGGTCAATTATAGGGCTTCACCCCCGGGAGCCCCTTTTTGCAAAACTGTAGAAAATTGAACTCTTGTACCAGGGGCCCCCTTTTAAGACTTGGGGCCCCATTTTAGGGCTTCACCCCCGGGGGCTCCATTGCTAAATCTGTAAAAATTGGGACTCCCGAACCATAGGCCCCACTCTAGGGTTTCGCCCCCCTGGGGCTCCATTTTAGGGCTTCGCCCTCGGAGCCCCTTTTTCAAAATATTTGGAAAATAGGGACCCCACTCCGGTGGCCCCATTTTAGGACTATGCCCCTAGTTATAGTTTAGCGAGAATCTCTTACTCACGTAGCTTCTTTCATTAGGAATAAAATTTTCTGATAAATCAATAATAAAAATATTTCCCATATAACATGTAATTTTCTACCACACTCCCAGTGGGGCACCCTGTATGTAGGAGTCGTAGAAAAAGTATAGTGTGCTGCACGTGCTGAAGAGACTTTTTTACACTCATGAGACTTTATGACACTCGCTTACGGCTCGTGTCACCAAACTGTCTCATTCGTGTGAAAAGTCTTATTTTCAGCACTTGTTGCACAATATACTATTTCTATTTTGGTATCATACAGAAGTCTTTTCGATACGCAAAGTAGCGTCGAAAAGAAGCTCTTTTCGACACTATTTTTGGTGACTGGTTGCAATGATATTAACAAAATTGTGCAATGTCAAAGCCCACTAGCAAAAATTTCGACATCGTTTTGAATGGGATTCCTAATAATACAGACGTCAAAAGTGACAAGATGGCCGTCCAACTTTTGATCGCGACTTGAAGAAATTAATGTTTTTCATTAAAAAACGTGCAAAATAGCACTCTTCGCCCAGTTTTGTTTGGTTTGAAATGGACGTTTTAAAGCCTGAATTTGTGCGACGCGACGCGAGGTGTAGCTTTTTTGTATTTCGTGAGTGATTTCCTATAAATATTTTTAATAAACTTTATATAAAAGTAACGATGGTCTTGCGGTGTGAGGTATGCAAAATCTCCAGCTATTATCATCCGAACCTGAGTTTCCACAAGTAAGTAATGAAACACAGTAGTACAGTGGGCACCATTTTGTGATGTGATTAATTAATATTTTATAATACTTCTATGTATATGATATTAATGGATAATCTGATATGTTTGCAGTCATTTACCAACCTCTATTAAATCATTTTTGAAGTGAATACTTCTTTGGTTTCATGGCAGTGGTTTTGCAAGGACACGAAAAAATTTCGTGACACAGCAAAATAACTATTTTATGTTAACTAACCTTCAGAACCCATATCTAACCCAAACTAACTCAATCTAACCCACACAATATAAATAAAACATAAATATATTTTAAATAATGCACCCGAATAAATACCATCATTTCAAATTAAACGTATTGAAAATATTATTATGATGGACTTACATTTTCAAAGTCTACGTCTATGAACTGTCCTTGCTTTCGTTCAAGCGGGGGCGGGCAATACTACATTTAGTAGTGGGGACGAAGTTTGGCAAAAGTTTGTACACGATACATAAAAATGTAAGGAGGCGGGACAATCGTTTTGTTGATATTTTTGCAAGATTTCGGATTTTTATGAATGAGTTGTCGGGTCTCTTTAGGTTAAATGTTTTTGGTCTCGGCTATAGAGTCTGTCTTACATGTTACTCAAAATAATTCGGCAAATGTTGAAGTAAGCCACGTTTTATTATCTACGGCTCACATTGATGTTTTGGACAAACATGGAAAAAAAGCAGTTGGTTAGGTTTGTTTTAGATAGTGGGTCTCAGTCCAGTTTTACTACAGAACGAGCATGCGAGTTGGTTTACTAAGGGAAAAGGCTGCTATATCTCTGAAGGGAATAAATGGTTATTTGTCAACTATAAATTACAAATGTAACGCCACTATTATTTTCAAAACAAATAATTTTTCAGCTAATATTTCGTGCTTTGTGATTCCTAAAATAACCGGTAGTTTGCCCATAACAAATGTTAAAATAAATGACATTAAAATACCTAGCCATTGCAAACTTGCAGATCCGTGCTTTTTTGAGCCACAATTTGCCAGTGTTGCAAAATACAAAGTTGGGTTGGGTTGTTTCAGGGCCGATGGGCAAAAATTATAATTCTGCAGTTTCCAATTGCTATTTTGTTAGCACAGAACAGCAAATTCCTGATGATCTAAAAAAGTTTTGGGAATTGGAGGATTTTGGTTCTGCAAAGACATTCTCTGAGGAGGAGCTTGCGTGTGAAAAGCAATTTTGTAAAGAATACAGTTCGAAATGAAAATGGCGCTTTTGTTATTAGGTTGTCCCTTAAAATGGACGTATCAAAGCTGGGTAATTCTTTTGAGCCTGCTAAGAAGCGGTTTTTAAGTCTAGAACGAAAGTTTATGCCCAACAGTAAGTACAAAGAATTATACCATAATTTCATAAAAGAATACATTAATTTGGGACATATGACAAAGGTTGAAAATTCCAATATGAGCAACAATGATTACTTTATGTGTCACCATGGTGTTCATAGTGAGAATACTCTTACAACAAAGTTGAGAGTTGTGTTTGATGCTTCACTTCCTAGTGATACAGGGTATTCCTTAAATCATATTCAGCTGACAACAATACAACAGGATTTGTTTTCAATTTTAATCCGCTTTCGACAGCATAGGTTTGTTTTTGCTTCTGATTGCACTAAAATGTACAGATCTGTTTTAATGGCCCCTAAAGATAGGCCTTTACAAAAAACCTTATGGCGTTTTACTCCCGAAAGCCCGTTGAATACATATAAGTTGAATATAGTTACCTACGGTACAGCAGCTACATCATTTTTGGCCATACGATGTGATTTTCAATTGGCAGCTGAAGTCCACGAAGAAATAAATTCCTGATATTGCGGAGGTTATAAAAAATGATTTTTACGTGAACGATCTTTTAACTGGATCCGATTCATTGGAAGATGCTCGTCGTATTGCAAACTAGGTTTTTTTAGGTTTTAAAAAGGTGCTGTTTTGTTTTAAGAAAATTTTATTCAAATAATTCTGAGGTCTTAAGTGACATCCCTAATATTGATCCACTGTCAAAGATTGTGGAGTTCGGTAAAAACGATGGTAAGAGTACACTTAGTTTGATTTGATTGATGTTTGAAGTAAAGGTTTTGTCAAGTTTTAATAGTATTTCCAAGCGTGTAATTTTATCGGAGAGTTCCAAAATCTTTGGCTTGATTTGTCCAGTTACTATTGGTATTAAAATGTTACTTCAAGCCTTATGGGTTGAAAAGCTCTCTTGGGACGATCATGTGTCAAATCACATTGCCACTTTGTGGATGGAATTTAACTCTGAGTTGCATCATTTAAATAATTTAAAGATAGATCGACATGTAATTTGTAACAATTGGCATTACATTGAAATGCATTACTTTTGCGATAGCTCTGAGAAGGCTTATGGTTCTTGCATTTACATTCGGTCTATTGCTAAAAATTATGAAATGTATCTTCGTTTGTTAACAGCCAAGGCCAAGGTTGTTCTTTTGCAGCCTATAACATTACCACGCTTAGAGCTATGCGGTGCCCTTGTTGCAGTTAGGTCAGCTGACAAATTAATAAAAGCTCTTAGACTTCAAGTAGATAGGAACATCTTTTGGACTGACTCAACCATTGTCTTAGATTGGATACAAACAATGCCAAATAAACTAAAAAATTTTATGTCTAACAGGGTTTCAGAGATTCAGAGCCTTTCTGGTAACGATGATTGGAGACATGTCCCAAGTGAGTTGAATCCAGCAGATCATTTGTCCCGGGTAGTGAAGTGTTCTGATATAAAGGGATTAGTTATTTGGTGGCATGGTCCCCAATTTCTGTTTTTAGATGAATCTTGTTGGCCTAACCTAAGAGAACCTGTCAAAATGATAATTTGCCAGATTTACAAAAGAATCAAGTTTTGTGTACCAAGGTAATTATAAACCATATTGATAATGATTATATTGTTGGACTTTCTGATCTTAATAAATTGAAAAGGATTCTTGCATTAGTGCATAGGTTTGCTAATAATAATTGCAGAAAACCTAAATCAATGCGCGTAACTAGTCCCTTGACGAAATCTGAAAATTATATCGCTTTTAATTTTTGAATAAAACACGTCCAGCGCCAGTGTTTTTATTCAGATATCAGATATATTAAAAAATATATATATTAAAATCCAGTAGCAAACTTTTGAGTTTAAATCCCTTTTTGGAAGAGCTTGATATCTTGAGAGTCGGTGGCCGACTAAGCAATGCAAAATTTAATTTTGAGAAAAAGCATCCAATAATTTTGCCTAAAAATCATGTCCTTACAAAATTAATTCTTAGAAATGAGCATCTTAAATTATACCATAGTGGGCCACAACATTTGCTTGCTTCTATTCGAGAAAAATATTGGCTTATCTCTGGTCGTTCGCTGTCCAAACAAATAGTGCGTAATTGTATTAAGTGCTTTAGATTTAATCCCAAGCTTTCAGCTCCGATTATGGCAAATTTGCCTGAGCAACGCTTAATACTTAAACAACCCTTTGATGTCATTGGAGTTGATTACGCGGGACCATTTTTAATAAAAAATAAAATGGGTAGAGGTGCCAAGCTGGTAAAGTCATACGTGGCTTCTTTTTATTTGTTTTTAACAAAGGCAGTGCATCTTGAACTGGTAATGGACCTTACTAAGGACGCTTTCATTTCAGCATTTCGTAGATTCTCCTCAAGGATACGAAAACCGTCTACAGTTTATTCTGACAACGGTACTAATTTTGTGGCTGCTTCGTCTGAATTAAAAAAAATCCATTTTATTCAGGATAATGATTCTGATTTAACTTTGGCTTTTTGAAAAGAAGAGGTAGAGTGGCATTTTATACGGCCTCAATCTCCTCACTTTGGTGGCCTTTGGGAGGCCGGAGTGAAAAGCATGAAGTTCCATTTAAAACGTGTGGTTGGTAATGCAAGTTTAACGTTTGAACAGTTCTACACTTTATTAACAGAGACTGAGGCAATAATGAACTTACGTCCACTTTCACCCCTTTCCAATCACCCTGAAGACCACACTCCATTAACGCCTTCACACTTCTTGATTAATCGTCAGATCGATCCCATAGAGCCCATGGATGTTAGAAATATACCTTCTAATCGTTTGCCCTTATTCCAACATCTTCAGAAGATGAAGCAGCACATTTGGTCCAGGTGGAGCAAGGAGTATGTATCATAACTCCAACAAAGAGGTAAATGGAAGAAAAATGGTGAAAACTTAAAAAAACACTTTGGTGCTGATTAAAGACGATAATGTAGCCCCGATGAGATGGAAGCTGGGGAGAGTGATGGAAGTGATTCTGGGTAAAGATGGTGTTGTGCGCGTTGCCATAATAAAAACCGAAAATGGACTCATAAAGAGAAGTTTTTCGAAAATTTGTGCGTTACCCATAGACTTAGTACAATGATGTTAACAGTTTCGTTGAAAGCCTAGTCTTTCAAGGTGGGCGATACGTTTTTACTGGAAAGTAACTTAAAATAAGGACAGTTCGGCATCACCGCCTGCAATAGATTTTACCGCGAGTCCGGCGCACGAAAATGTTGTTCGATGCCGCACGGGAGTATTGAGTAGTCTTTTGTAGTTCCATAGAGACAATAAAGTCCTAATTTTCTTTGTTCTTGTTTAATGTTTTTCTTAATTTAATGTAATATTTTCGATCATTAAAAGTAGTAAACTTGAGTTGAATTTTCAAGAAGTTGTTTAGTATACAAAACATCATTAAGACGACCCATTAAGTTTAAAGGTATTTACAGAGTTATTTAGAAAGAAAATATGTGTTTGATTTCGCTCTCATAAATTCAAATGTAGCATACATTTTTGGTTAAAATAATCATTATATTTCTGCTAGTTGCAGTCGTTTGTCTTGATTTGAGAGTGTAGGATGACTGCGACCACGCTGAACTGGCAACACAAAATTGGGATTAAGGAAAAATAAAATGTAGGCTCATATTCGAATAATAAAAACAGCTAGCAGAAGATCTCTTTAAAAAACAACAAAGATAAGTCAAATCTTTAGACGATACTAAACCTGACAACTTTGTGAATATCATTGGGATATTACGAAATTACTACCACATATCAAATTTGAATCGATCAGTTGTTTTCGAGATAAATACACATTTCAGTACCTTGTACTCGTCCCTCTATACACATTTGCCAAAAAGTATCATTCAGATGGGACCTTTTTTAATAAGATAGATCACGAAGTAATTTGACGAAATTAGGATTAAAAATGCAATCAGGTTTTCTACAAAGCCGAATCTTTTATATGGGGAGTACTTTCTGACAAACGTATACGCTTCTAAAAGTGTACCCTAAATTAGAAACTCTTTCAAGCTGTGAATTTCATATTCAAATGAAAACTCGTGACTAGTTTTAATATGCATGGCATTCAGTTTTACAAAATACTGCTATTAGTGACTGTTTTTATTTTTTTTTCTTCAATTCACACTAAATGCAGATTGAAGTTAAAAATGGAAACGAGAACATATTTGGAGGATAACCTCATTTGAAATTGACAAAAAGCTATATTTCTCAGTAACTAAGGTCAAGGTATTACTGAGTTTCAAATTACACTTTTTTGCATTAGTACAATATTTAGATCAATCTCAATTGAGAGTATACTTTTAGAACAATTATCCCAAATTATTCTACCAAATATTTAATTCGCCATCTGTACATTATTAATGGAAGTTAATATAACTTAGTAGGCCTTACATGAAAAAAGTACAATTATTTACATAAAATACCTATGTAGTACCAGCGAATAATAACTACGATAAGAAGATTCACTCTCCGCGGCCGCACGTCAACGGTATGTCTCCTTCCCCGCGCGAAAACTAGCATGATACTGGCATGTGACCTTTGGACTCGGCGCGCACTGGTCGAATTTCTAGGAAAGCTGGCCATAATAAGGTTTACCAGAAATAAGATATAGAAGTTATTAAGTATTACACGCTTAATGTATCGTGTTTTAGACAAATAATTGTTGAATTTTTTGCCCATCATCTATATTTATATATAGGGAGTATCAATTATCACTAACGATAAAAATCATGTATAAAAATCATTTGTATGTTCTTAAATCGTTCTAAAAAATGATTTTGAAAATTAAGGGCTCCTTCGTGGTAAAAAAAGGGCTTTAAATTTTTAATTCGATGATCCAAATTTTGTTTTTGCAACGGTTAATTCAGGAGTCTCACGAGCAAAATGAATGTTCAGCGGACGACAGAAGCGCGTTGATGAGGGCCTGCAATTTTGTCATACGTGTATTTCAGAGTTATCGCTATTTTTAAAAAATAATCTAATAGGGACGAAACTAGTAAAAAATATAGAAGCATCAGTGCAGCTGTTGTTCAAAAACACTTGATTATATACTATCCCAAGGTAATATCAAAGCCATATTTACAAATTAAAACTAAATTATAAATTTTTATCTGCTGATTCAGCCAAAGTATTTATTACATCTTTTTATAATAACATCAGTCATGCATCAGCAATAATGATTCTACCGAAATTTCAGCTTCAGTTTCACTTACTACAATATTATGGGATTAGGGGTGGGCGACAATATTCGATTATTTGATTCACTTTTAAGAAATTACCGATTAATCGACTTATCGAATAATATTTCAGAAAATATCGATAATCGATTATTTCGATTAATCGATTATTCAGTTATTTGCTAAAATATTAAGCGTTTAATCGATTATTCAATTTCTTGCCCACCGGTACCGATAAATTTACAACCGATATAGCTTTTAAAATTCCAATTTAATAATGCGTTGCGTTTAAGGGTAATTTAAATGACATTTGAAAATACTTTCAGTACAACATATGAAGCAAAAAAAAAAAACAGAGAAACGTAAATGCTCAAACAAGACAGCAGCAGGGAAAACTGCGCACGTTTCAAATTTAGCCAATAAGGGATCATTTCGACGCGCCATTCTCTGATAATCTGGCTTCAGTTGTTGCACAATTAGGTATAACAGCAACACATAACCTCAACGGAGTGTTCGCACGTTAGTAGCAGTATAGTACATCAGTCTTTATCTTTTTATTATGTATAATAAAATATATAATATATAATAAAAAGGATCACTCTCCGCGGCGGCATGTCAACGGTGTGTCTCCTTCCCCGCGCGAACATTAGCAGAATATCGGCAGACCATGATACAAATAAAACAATCATGTTGGCAGGCGACCTTTGACGCGGCGGCCATAGACAAGCTCATCCTTTTGTCAGATTAATTTTCACGCCTAAATTCTATAGTTGAGTCAATATTCGATATAAGATAATATCGCTATTTTTTAGCTGTGTTGTATTACAAAATAGGAATGAAATATACAGTAAAAATATTGTGCGAGATCTTTAACCAATTTTAAAATTACCCAAAACGCCAAAATTTAACTGAATATTAAAAGATGGGGCAAATTCGAGCAACATTTTCTTCTTGATGTCTTTTGTCAGAATATTAGTATTCGGAAATATGGTGAAATCATTAACAAAAAATCAAAATGTTTTCAATATTAGTTAATACATACCTTGAGTATTGTTATCAATAATAACTAATCAAAAACGTTAACAGATTTTTGAAACAGCCAGTAGAATACAAACTTTATCAAAATATTTATTTGGTGATAATAATAAAAAAAAACAATTCAGAAGATATCAATTGTGTTTTTCCAAAGCCAAATAGAGTATTAGTATTATGCTATAAATATGTTCGTCATAAATTTGATTAAATATACCGCAAACGAAAATATCGTTTATGGCCAGCTTTTATTTAAATTCAACCTGTGTGCGGCGAAGTTCGCCGATTGTTACCAGGCAACGAAGAAAATAAACGACGATTCCTTTGTAGCGCTCTCTTGCCATTGAGTGGGCCTTCTTGTCGTAGTTAATATTCGCTGGTAGTACTATAATATGTAGATACATAAAATATTAATATGTACAAACAGAACCAAAAATTAACTTACATAATGCAAGCTAATTCAATAAATAAGTCTTTCTATACGTAGGCTGTGGTTTTTTATGTAGTACAATAGGAAGAGAAAATTCTAGGTCTCAGCTTTCAATTTTCCTAGGGAAAAAGCGACAGTATCATTGCATTACATAACTGATGCACCGTCATAGCTCTGCGGTCTTATTAAAGGATCAATTTCATTCCAAATGAAGTTTGAAACTGTATCGTGATCGGAAGATCTTATCTAGTATCAAAATATTTCTACTAGCTTACCGGAAGCAGTCTAATGCCTATATTCTTTTGAGATTAGAAAACCCTCTATGACCAAATCACATCAGTCATTTCAAGATTTTATCATTCTAAATTTTGTGCAAGAGATAAAACAACATTAGCTTAATCAACTGCAACGCTGCTGCAGAAATCCAGAACTTTTTCTTCCCGTCTGTTTCTCTTAATCAGGACCGTTTTTAACTTTGGGTTTCATTTAATACAGTATTATTGTTAAAAATATAAGAAACAAAATACATTTATATAAGGATGTCCAAAAAGTCTATATGATAAGAGAAACTTATCTTGTTAAAATAAAACAATTGGAATATCTGGCCTATTTTTGACTATACTAAATCAAGAAAATGATACTCAAGAAAAGATAAATTTTAAAAATTACTGTTTATAACGTAATATTTTACGTTACTCCTATAAACAAACACTAAGAGAATATTTGCCTAAAGATAAACTTTTATGAAGCAGTTTTCTTGACACATTGATAATACAATAAGACTTTTTAGAACACACTGTATATAGACATTTAGCCAAATTAATTTAATTTATATTAGTCCTGACTATTAGAACTGCATAAAATGGCACTAAATTGCTTTTGCAAACATGAAATAATATGTAAAAACATATAATCTGTCAAAAGTCTACCTTAACTGTCAGTATCATTTTTGTCCGACAGATCTTCCTTCAGCCAATTAGGTACTACCCTAATACCATTTTTTTTGAATAGTTTAACTAACGCCGTGTTATGACTCAGGTAGTACCTTTGAAGATACTTGAGAGATTTTTCTTCCATTGGCGGGTACTGGCGTCCTTTGCTTCGGCCCAGACATTTTGTGCTGTCGCCTTTGATCACTTGGCAATAAAAGCCTTTCTTCTTGTCAAACCTATGTAAAACAAAAAGTGTCCATGACAAAATCCTTACGATATTATGTTAGCCATTAAATATTCATATTCAAAGTGACTGCAATGAGAGTTTTAGCAGCATCACGCGCTTATGAAACAAGAAGCTATTATCAACGAAACAACCCCTAAAAAGCTATCGTTATATTACTAATGCTTAAGAAGCTATAAACGTTATATATTGCTTCTAAATAAAAAAAAACTTGCATGCAAAATTTAGATATTTTTCGCACTGTGGGATAGATCACTATGTTATTCCTTGTCCAAATAAAAAAGGGTAATGTATAAATACTGTATGGCACTTACAGCAACAACGATATTGTTGTGGTTCCGACTAAACAAACATTTATATTTCTTACAGTACTTGTCGGACGTTGACTGAAATCTTATATACATACACTAAAGATTTTCAAACGCATAATGCGACAAATCTGTTGGAGGATGCAAATTTTACATTTAACATAACATATTATGACGGTACTCTAAAGTACTGGAGGATTGAAGTAACGCCCTACGGTCTTCAATCCAATGAAGGGAAAATCCCTAATCTGCACCTCCACGTGATTGAGTATGGAAACACCAGAAAGGTGGCTAATGCGGAGGGGGACCGAGCCGTTGCAGAGATAAGATAGGTTTGTTACCTATCTCTTCGGAGTAGGAAGGGCACTTTCTTGTCCGCCTCCGAAGTCGGATGAACCAACTAATATGATCAACGGCATAGAATCCGGCAGGCAACGGGAAACCACCTGACTAGCAATCTCATGAACACATCATGATGAGTCATGATCGACAGAACGATTTGCCGGCCGACCCGGCTAGCGACCGGCGCCAGCGGCGCGGCGCTTAGTTGGGTCCGGGCCAGCTAGTGTCAAATTGGCTACCGGGCAGACGAATGTGAGCAACCAGGTGACGTCTGCAAATTCAGCTACTGGAAGACCCAACAAGCTACAACTACAAAATGCTCTCAAAAAAGCAACCTGGAACGTCAGGGGACTGCTCCAGGTAGGAAAGCTACACATCCAAGAGCGCGAGCTGATGCGAGAAAAGGTAGAGGTGTGCGGAATATCAGAAACGCACTGGAAATATGGCGGACATTTCGCAACAGCTGATAACGTGGTATATGCATCAGGAGCAACAGAGACAGGGCGTAATGCGGTACCAGTGATTGTCAGCAAAAGAATAGCGTAATATGTAGGGTCATACGAAGCAATAAACGATCGCCTAATAAAAATAACACTCGGAACCAAACTAAAGAAGTTGCATATTATCCAGGCCTATATGCCAACAACACTGCACGTGATGACGAGATTTAAGCTTTATATGCACTGATCGAGGCACATACAACTAATATTCCCCAAAAGGAAGTTGTGATTATCATGGGCGACTTCAATGCGAAGGTGGGATGCACGAAACTCGATACGCATATCAGCAAAACAGTTGGCAGATTTGGACTTGGTGTTCGTAATGATAGAGGAGAAAGGTTCCTACAATTCGCAATGTTGCGCATTTATGAATGTAAATTAATTTTATTCTAAATATAGGCTAACGATATATTTGTATTAGCTTTTATAACACTGTTGTGTGGCCTTGAGTAGCTATTTAGATTATCCCTTTCTCTTATGTAGCCCGCAGGCACTTTGTAACTATATTTATTTTAGTTGATAAGCGAACCACAGATCGTTTAGGCTTGATCAAGTCACTAAAATAGGATATTATGTTATTAGTATAACTTTGCTTAATTTATATTACATTACCGTAGAACGGCCAGCAAACCGTTCTATATTTTTAAGAATTGTGTTAATAAAACCTGCTTTTAAGCTTCATTAGATCCGTCAAATTCATATTTTATTTTCGGTTTAAATATTTCATCTTTTGACAATTTCTGATAAAACTTTTTGGGAGCTCTGGCTGGTTTCAGATATTTATATTTATCTTTCCACGCGGCCTGCTGCAATTCTAGCAATATTCGGTTGGTACTGTTGGTGGCACTGGGTAGTAGGAATGTGCTATTTCCCATAATTGCTGCTGTCGATTTAGATTTTTAAAAGTTGATCATTTCGTTTGGGAACATTTTCTAGTATTTCTTGAACAATTTAATTTCAGCTCATTAATTGTGGCTCCCGCCGTCGCGTCGTTTTACAACCATAAAAAACGAGAACTAAGTCGTTTATTATCTTAGAATTATTCCTCGTATCGAATCGCTTGGCATTTTCTCCGCCTTACAATTTTTTCCCTCATCTCGTAGAAGTGAGAAATACCCTTAGAGGTGAAAAGAAGGTTTGCTTTAGTGCAGTCATAGTGACTCAACATTTAGTATTGTATTTTATACTACCCTTCTTGGGGGATATTGTGTTGGTTGTAGTTTGTGTTTTGGCACGACCGATTTATCGGGATTTAAATGCTGCACTAGAGGCTTCCGAGATCTTCTTACTAAACCGAGACCGTCTCTAGCCACTCTCCGTCAAAAGCGAGGGTCCTATCTCCGGGTCAATGTTATCACCTGGCTACAAATCCTATCTCCGGGCTACACTACAGCCAATCCTATCTCCGGGCCAATTTTATCGCAGAGTCTTCTACTAGTTCTAACCTCGGGGCCAGTGCCATAGCAGTACCTACAGGTGCCCGGCGCCTCCACCAGAGCTCGACGACCGGAACAAAGGGGTATCGTACAGAAGCTTAAGTGTATTTATTCATTTATTTTTCTGACCGATTGATATAATCGCTCTTGTTCTTTTAATATTAATCAAGCATTGACCGCCAAGCTCTGAGATAGCTCTCATTAATTTTATTCTTCATTTATTCATTTGTTAATCTGGTCGATTGACACAATTATTGTGATCATTTATCAATACATATTATTATTGTTACATTTATAATCGGTGCAGCTACTAGCGCAAGCATACATATATGTAATAAGCTTAGGTAAACCAAAGTGATCACTTCGGATTGTAGTGTTTAGAGCATTTAGTTGTAAGGCATACAGTACCGAGTAACAACAGAATTGGTCTCCGTACAATCTTCATATTGTACCCTATTTATCAATTACTTTAATAGTCATTTGACATTCCTTTGTCTGTAAATTGCAGATTCTCACGGTAGTATTGTTGCTGTGTTTAAAAAAAAACTTAGTAGCAGATGGTTCCTTAAATTTTAGATTGTGTTTTCTTGTTAAGTTAAGATTGAGTTCCTTTGATTTAATAAGCGTGCCTTGCCTTGCCACCCTGCACAACACCAGCGGATCTTTTTCAGTTTAGTTGGGAAA
>MU195848.1:237-14463 GCA_016904865.1 Pissodes strobi | reverse complement strand
TGAAGGGTACAGGAATAAAACAAGGAATGTCCATATTTCTAAGAAAATCAGGTTAGACCGACAATTTGTAGTATTTTTTGTTTACTATCTTGTGGTACTAACCAAACAGGCATAAAACCAGAGATGTCCACAATACAGTGAAATAAAGAATCGCTATACAGGCATAAAACTAGAAATGTCCAAGCGCAACCGGAATAAAAGTGGGAATGTCCGCCTCAGCAAATAATATTGCATCATATTATGAGAAAATACGTTACTTACAGTTTGATAATAATAATTCCAAACTAGTCTATGTTTCAGTGTAGGTGTGTTTGTGTGTTTACTTTAAGAACATGAATTCCGAAAGTGGTGCAAGTGACTTGAAGCCAAAGAAAAGACAAAAAAGTGGCAGAATGCAGGATGTCATGAAAAAGTTAAAATTGTCTTCACATGAGAAAGGAGACCCATGCAACTGCAAAAGATTAAAATGCTTTGAAACCATCAATGATTTAGAACGTAGTGCAATTTTATTTAACTTTAACCAAATGAGTGGGCATAATGAACAGAACAGCTATCTGTGTGGTTTGATCTCTGTAATACCCGTTCAAAGGCGCAGATCTAGAAAACCAGAAACTGAAGCTCTATATCCTGATAGTACTTATGCATACAAGGTAAGAGTAAAAAAAGATACTGTTGTGGAGGAAATCCCTGTATGTTGTAAAGCTTTCTTAAGCATTCACGGAATCTCCAAAGGTAAATTAGAGTACCTACAAAAGTCATTGAAACACATGGGTTTAGCCCCAAACGACAAACGCGGTAAACATGCTAAATTTATCAAGAAGTTACCTGACGATGCCTATGCTAAAATAAAATATCACATAAACTCCTTTAAAGGAAGGTTGTCACATTATAGCATTAAAGACACAAAAAAGATATATCTACCGGAGAGTCTTAACATTAAAAAAATGTACACAATGTTTCAAGAGATGTTTCCCAATGTAAAAGCTTCTTATGAAACGTACCGAACGATTTTTAATAGTAAATTCAATATAAGTTTCGGTCTTCCTCGTAGTGATACCTGCAGCACATGTGATATGTTTACAGCGGAAATGAATAGATTAAAAAAGGAAGGAAACTTAGACAATGAAATAAGACGATTGACAGTAGAAAACGAAGTACATAAGAAGAAGGCTCAAAGATTTTATGATGAAAAAAGAAAGGCAAAGAATAAAGCGAGAACTACCCATGATTTCGTAGCAATTGCACTAGATTTTCAGAAAAATATATATCTACCAAATGTGCCAACTAATGACGTCTATTACTTGCGACAGCTTAGTTTATATTCATTTAACATACATGTTCTTTCATCTGGTGTGTCCCTCTTTTACACTTACCCCGAACATTTTGCCAATAAAGGATCAGATGAAGTGTGCAAGTGACTTGAAGCCACATTTCTTTTTGATTTTATCGTTAATCACCTAGATGCCGAGGTCAAACACTTACATATTTTTTGTGATTCTGCGGGTGGTCAGAACAAAAACTTTACTATGTTCAGATTTATGCATTATGTAAATTATACTGTTAAACGACTAGAATCGATCAAAATTACATTCCCCATCAGGGGACATTCATACTTAGAGTGTGACAAAAACATGGGACTTGTAAACTTAAAAACAAGGATGGAAGTACCGAATGATTAGTATGAACTACTTCGCAACTCTAGGAAAAAACCCAATCCCTTTATTGTCATTGAAGTGGAACAGTCTATGGTCAGAGATTGGACAAATTTTTTCAAAAGCAAATTTGTATCAAAATGCCCTTTTCCCATTCAGTCTATAAGGGAAATTGTATGCCAAAAAGAGCATTCACGTTTTTTAAGCTACCGTTCCAGTTACAGTGGTACTTGGCTTCAAAGTCCAATAATAAAAGCCCAGAAGAGGAAGCCTCCAAAAAGAAATCTACCGAATGAGTTTGAACTTCCTTTGGAAAAATATAACGGTATGTATATATTTACTAAACGTAGGGATGATTGTTGATATTGGAACATTCTTTTTTTTTGTTCTAGATTTGCTTCCAATCAGCGAACTAAAGTACTTAAATCTGATGAAGTTGAAACGATTTTGCGAAAATCCAGATGCTGCTTCATACTATGAAGAACTTCCCCATCAGATAAAGAAGAAGAACAAATAAATAAGAAGAAGAATATAGAGGTAATATATTTTCACTACAGATGATCGGATAATTATGTAATAAAATATTATTAATCCATTAGGTAACAGCGCAGCGCGGCGAGGGAGTGGACATTCCTTGTTTTATACCCAAAGTATTGGATATTGGCAGACATTTTCATTTTGTTTCAGCAAACGCTAAGTTTATATTGATATGTTTCTTGTTTATTTTATTACTAAAATGTTTTTACTAATGTTCTATGAGAGATAATTATTTTTTAAAATTCTTTGTAACGTTTTATATTGAAATTAACATTAAAAAGTGGAATTTCTCTAAATGTTGTTTGAGTGACATTTCTTGTTTTATTCCTGTACCCTTCATATATATATATATATATATATATATAGCTAGATCGTTTTAGGTTAGTTGGGTTAGCATAGGACAGCTTGGGTCAGTTTTATTTACGTTTGGTTGGTTTTAATTAGCTTAGGTCAGTGGAAATAAGCTGGGGTTAATTTTTGTAGCTTAAGTTAGTTTGATAAGTTTTGATTGGCTTGTGTTAATTTCAGTCAGTTTGGGATATTTTTGGCTGCCTCGAGTTAGTTCTTATTAAATTGGTTGTTTTTCACGTGAGCGTAGAATATACCTATTAAGATTCGAGAACGCTTCAAGTTATTGGGTTAACTTGGAATGGGGGGGGGGGGGTTAAGTTAGGTGATTAATTTAAATTAAATTCCTCCTATTCATTATACATTAAAATACCATATATATTGCAGATTACTGTATATTTGCCTTTACAAACGTAGTTTTCTATGATGCCCTAATAAATTATGACACATTCCTAATTATTGGATACAGCACCATTATAATAAGAAACCAATATGATTAATAGTGTGTCTATAGGTCTCTATTTTCATGTAATTTTACCACAGATGCACCTTACTAATTTCGTATAGGTAAGGAATATAGCTTACCAGCCCTGTCCTCATGCTAATGCTGTACTTCTGTCACATCATGCCAAAAACTGTCAATAAATCTTTAAAATAATCAGGGAATGTCTTCAAGCTGAAGCTGACTTTTCCCAAACATTTCTACATTAACATCCACTGAAATAAAAACACAATGTTCGCTTCCAGTCCAAAAGGATCAATATCTGAAAAAAAGAAATCCAGCACCGACCCGAAATCTGCTGCAGATAAGGCAAAAATCGATGAAAGGCAGCCACTAGTTGATCAACAAACACAAACGGCACTTGGCCTCGGAGTAAAGCCGAAAGTACAAGACGATTTTCGCAATTTACTATTAGAATTTGTGATTAATTGTCTCTTGGATCAGCCAAACGACGTTATTAACTACGCAGCTGGCTATTTCCTTAGCATGCAAGAGCATCGTAATACGTTGATAGTTCGCGATTATGAGCCTCCGGAAGATAATCTAGCTGTTGAAAGTTCCTCTCAAAAAGAGTGTAGTGAAGAGGTTTTAGCAGATCCAAATGAGAATATACGTAGTGAACAAGAACTTAGAGTAGAGAGCATTGAAACCTCTATTGAAACTGACAAATCTATCACTGATGGGACCAAGGTCGTTGACAGATATGCATCTATCCAACAATATGGCTGAAATTTCAAGTGTCAATTAATATTAAAAATAAATATTAAAAGTATTTCCATAATAAAATGTTGTTTTTTATTTTATAAAACTCTTTCTTGAATGTAGCTATTTCATAGATTCCCGTTGAGTTAGTTATAAAATGTATGCTTTTTTTTCAAATATATGCTTTTACCAATGTTTTTTTCAGCGCTTATCAACACTAACTAAAAATAATTAGCACTAACGCTATAGAAGGGCTATGAGACGCTTGGTTTTGAATATTCCATTCTGTCCAATTTGATAGGCTCTTGTTGAATTTGAAGGGGTGAATTGTTGAGCGAGGTTAGTTCTACTATTACAGAAAACCTATATCGCAAGGCGCGCGATCTTCGTTAAAAATTGTTGAGGTGAACAAGACTGAGCCGTTACGCGTTAGATTTGTCACGCTCGGGTATGTAACGCTCATTCGGGTAAAGTCGGCTAGAGTAGACTATTGAAGTGAAAACTTCCTTTGGTGCGTTCAGTACACTTTTTCCTTAGGTGAACGGACAGAGCCGTCACGCGTCATATTCTTTAATTTTAATTAGTTTTTAATATCGCTTGTTGCAGTTTTCACTTCTGTAGTGTTGTCTTAGATACATATCATAATTTATTTCTCATTACTAACTTTAATATTGTCAGGTCCTGCTACGACGTACGTCACCCCTTGATTGGAGTGCAGGTTATAAGGATCGGTCTATTGTCACAGGCCGCTTTGTCCGGCGTATATCGATGCGTAAATCACCCTAGAATTTGTCACCCTACACATGGTTCCGAACTCATTCGTAGGTAATAACTGGGAGACCCTCGTAGTTATGCCGGCCGACTTGGTTTCGTCGCTCTTCCGATCGAAAAATTTTAATAAACCCGCACTGCGAAATGATGCGATTTTCAACAAGTCGAATTTAGCGCGTGAAATTAGAATCGATGGCCTTCTAATATTTTCGCAGTACGTATTGGTTTCGGATTGGCTCCAAGTTTCATCGCGCGCGCGGTTAATTAATTATCCCTCGAAAACTGGGAAATTCTATTGGTTGGAGTGGCTTGATGACGATGCCCTTTTGGCTATTCTGGGTTGTTTTTTTTGGGATGCCTGGGCATCGAAATCCCAGGTTTTTATCGTTTAATTCCCTGGGATGAATTATTGAGAGGAACATGTGATCGACCATACTGGAAGTTCACTGATCGTGCGAGTTTCTTTCGGGGTATGAATCTTCGTGCGGTACTGCTCTTCGGTTTTCGGTCGCTTGGGTCACTCTCTTACAACGAACCGAGTCAAGCAGTCATTTTGGACGCCGGTCAGAGTCAATTTTGATTTTCACCTGTAAATGGGATTTTTCTGACCGGGTCATTTTAACAGTTTTAGTCTTTAGTTGTACCTTATCTTTTCTTAAGTGTTGGTGTCTGGAACTGCCCTTAGTGGGATTTGAGTGCTGCTTTGCAAGGTGAGTTGAGTTTTTTTGTGCATTTTTTTCTCTCTGTGAACGCCATCATTTTGTGACGCACGTGGGCAGATTTCTAATCCCCTTTATAATATCTTACAGAAGCCCACTTGCCCAACTAAAAGCCGTCTAGCGTTAAGCAACTGGCTACCCCCCTACACAGGTAAATTATTGTTTTTTTTTAATTCTGATTTCTCTTTTTCCTTGATGGTTGATTTTGATCACCGAGTTATAATGCTCGTCCATTAAGAGTTATGTATGGAACCTGAATATGTGTTCTTTCACAGGGGACTACCATTGGGGTTACTACTACCGTTGGGTTTATTTCTACTCTGAGGCCTATTGCTACCGTCGAGTTGTTCTTCGGTATCTACGAGCATCGTTAGCGACAGAGTGTTCCTTGGCTACGCCTGTCAAGGAAGTCAACTTCCTACTGTGAGCAGTTCTTTCTGGAAGCTGCCTGAGGAGTTACTCATCTACCAAGTGAGCAATTTCCATTTTATTTTCTTTTTCATCTATCGATGTTGCGGCACATTTGTGTAATTTCCTACGATCTCTAATTATAATTTTTTTCGGCTTTGTTTTCGAACAAAGAATAACTTTTTAACCTCTTTCTCCTTAATTAAGGCAACCTTTAGTCATTCAAATTTTCTTTTAAATGAACTTTGAATTTTTGGGCAATCTTGTCAGGTCTAGAATACTTGATTTTATTTAAATTAAATTCTCAAATTTCCTCGTAAGCGAACTTTGATTTTTTTTTATTATTTATGGGTAATTTTGACGGGCCTAAAATGCTGGCTTTTATTTAATCAAATTCTAAAATTTAGTTAGATCCGCTGATCTAGAGTAAAACAGATTTTGGATCGAATTTATTTTTTTTGAACTGACTGACGCATTAACGTTGTAGATCGAACTAGTTTATTATTTTCACAATTCTGGCTTACGTTGGATAACTGTAGATCGGATCATTACTAGTTTCCTAGTGGACTTTGCGTTATTTTTAATTGTTTTTTTTTTATTGCGGCCTTTGATTTTCTTTACTCGAAAAGATTGTTTATTATCTTTGTTCTACTGGTAACTTGATCGTGGAGTAAATTGCCATATGTTAAGGTCTGTAATTAATTAGTGGCTATAATAACGCCAGGTCTAACTAGTTTATTTATATATTGTCTTTGCGGCAGTTATCAACGAAACTTAACTTAACTGATTAGCCATAGTTAGTTAGTTATACGGTACATGTGTTGGATCATGATTCGATAACCGTGAATTAGTCTTTAAGTAGGTGATTACTCGGGCTAATAATTGAACTTACCTCTAACGAGAAGTTATTCGCAGTGTCTGGCTTCCAACACATATTACTGACGTTCTTTTTTTAATGCTCAATTACAATTAAATATTTCGTGATTTGTTTAGAGTAAGCGTGTGAATTATTTTCACCGAGTAAAGCCTACATTTAAGAGTACAGCAACCATAAGAATTGACTACTGATAATTTCTTCAACTTAATTTTCTTTTCTCTCACCTGACCATCAGCTGTGATATTTTATTATTAGGTAATAAAACCAATCCTTTGTTTGTTTATTTACCTGTTTTGTTTAATTGATTTTTTTTTATCGTGACCCTGAAGGAGAGGCCCATTACAGTAAGTATCTGTTTCTTTTATTATTTTGCGCTCAATGATTGAATCGTTCCTGACTTACCTTTAATTAATTTTCGAGTATTTGTTCATCGTTTACTTTAGTTATGTGATTCATTTTTGAGTATTATTCTCATCGACTTTAGGTTTCGGTTAATTTGGGGTACTTGCTTTATACCGACTTTAACTTTTGATTAATTTCTGGGTAATTATTTTTCCGTTATTGTTACTGATAAATTGTCGGAATATATATTTAATCTAATTTTCTAACTTCTTTATTGTTCTTATCGGTCGATTTTCCTGGTAGAAATAAATAACAAATTTCTGGAATACATTTATTTTGTCGCGAAGCGTAAGCTAAAACGAGTTCCATGTTTCAACTTTGTGGTAATTCTCGCTTGTACTGTCTAAAAGCCCGTGGCGCCTTAAATAAATCAACCCGCACCCGACTCTCCGGCATTTGAGCTAGGACCCAATTTATACGCTCGGCGACAGCTCGTTTTAGCCTACGCATTGAAATACTTTATTTCTTTATTTCATTCAATATCTAATTTTAAATTCTCAAAATTAAAATTTTTGAGATTATTCACTTCCAGTTCCTTCTAAGCTGGAGTGAAGGTTTGCGCCTATTAGAAGGACAAAAAGACTATGTCAGGTTAGAAGAGAAGACAAAGAAGCTAATTCGATAAAACAATAACAATATCTATTGACTCAAGACTTAATGAATTTGTACTGTGCCCGATTACTAAAACATGCATGTCTTTCGGTTGAGGTATAGCTTGAATTAATTATAAGTCTTGGTGTCTGTTTATAATAAAGTTTTTTAAGAGCGGTGTTGTGTTTTAATTTATGGTACTTGGTAAATTCGACTTTAGTACTCCCCTAAGAGACTGCGTTCCTATGAACTGCAGCTCCGAAGGTAAGCTTGAGGATTAAGGTTTCGGTAGAATAATCAGAGATTACTTTCATATGAACTGCAGTATATTGGTCGAGGAATAGAAGGGACACAAAGTCTGTGGGACTGATGCGATGGTTTGCTTGACTATTTATATAATAAAATTTGCTGACCGTTGTAACTTTAAGGTTCATAATTGCCTGCTCTGTTCGCTCGCTTATTTTAGTTTATAATTTGTCTTGAATGTTTACATAATATTTTCGAAGTTCAAGTTTAAACTTAGTAGAGGGTGATAATTAATTAGCGGATAATATGTTTTTGTACTTCACAATATCAACCATTTTATTAACCGGTAAGATTCAATTTATCTTCATTATTGACCAAGGAGAATAATACAGACTTGTGACGTATAAATCAACACAAAATTACAGGTATTACGCCCACCTGACAATCAAGGAGACTTGTTTGAAATAATTAATAGATAAGCAATCTTATAATAGTACAATATTTAACGAGGGTATAATATAGGCCATAATCATCAGAGTGGGTAATGGTTCATTATACATGAGGCAAATACTCTACTTTACCTACAACCATTATTAAATATACAAAATGCTTAACCAGAAAGCGAAATTGCAACATTTACGTCAACCGAGACGTCAACACACATCTATGTTTATTTTAGGTTAAATGTCTTTGATCTACATATTTTATGGGAAATAACTGCTTGAAGTTATACCTAATTTTTAAGAATGCAATCTGTTATATTTTTCCATGCCCCGCATAGACAAATTTTTTATGAGAAGGTAAAAGAAACATACCTACACTATGTTTATTTAGAAAGGTTCAAGCGTGCGTCAAATTATAACTCAGTTTGACTGAAAATGATGATATAAACACTTGGGATCAACTTTCCAAGCGGCTTTGCATGCTGAATTCAAGTCCAAAATATTTTAGGGATCATTGAACCAAGCGGCTTCAGATCACGACTTAAATGAGGGTTTAATGATGTTTAAGAACAAGAAATAACATCGTCAGCTGATTTATGCATTTAGAATTAAGAGATTAGTTTTTGCTAACTACTTATTACTTAGAATCTATCAATATGTTGTGAGAACGAGCATAAAGAAGTCATATTTTGCAATATTTAACGCCATGTACAATGTACATGGTTTTTACGACTGAAATAATATTTTAAACACGTACATTTTAAGCATCGACTTGAGCTTAGTTCCATATCTTACGCCAAGCGCGGAAAACTGGATTCAAAGAAGCTTGAACGCAAGATTCAAGCCACTTTCATACTTTTTGAAATAAACAGCCTAGACAAAGCTTTAATTTCACACCTTGCTCTCGTCAATATTATGTACGATATCAGATGCTACTTTTGTAAGAGCCGTGGCTGTACTATGGGATTTCCGAAACCCTGATTGCACTTTTGGTATTATTTCATTAACACTGGCATACTCGCTTATTACATCAAATACAATCTTTTCGAGCATCTTTGCAAGTATTGGCAAGAGGCAGACGGGCATGAGCTCTTCCACGCTACTCACCTTAGCAGTCTTTGGAAGAGGTCTGACTAGAGAGTTTTTCCAAATAGTTGGAAAAACTCCCCCCCGCAAACACGAGTTAAAAAGGTGAGCAATGACTGGGGCAATATAATCCAAGCTAAACAAAATCATGTCATAGCTCAACCCATCCGCCCCCATACTTTTGGACCTAATTCCAGAAAATGATCTGTAAACATCTGAGTCTATTACATTTCTAAACACGCTAGAAAGTGAAGGTACACTTTCTAGCGGGCCCGAAACTGACGAAATAAACGTAGCGATGAAAATACCTACGGTAATAGTGTTTAAAGCATTTAATTATGCAAAACAAATTAAAAACTTAAGGTATATTTTCTTACCTGTATGCTTCTCAGCACCCTTCAAAGTAAATGCCGATAAATGAGTTACAGCACTTCGCCCTTTGTCGTTGGCGGCATACAAAATAATATCAAATCCAGCTCCACTCTCCAATCCAGTCACAATAAATATTGGTACCGTGAATGTTCCGTTAAGCACTAGCTTGTTGTATTGGGTTTCATATACCTCCATAACGTACTTTGGCGTTAAACCTCCGTCGAAACCTTCGGTACATTCGATGTAAAGCGAGTCTGAAGTCTGATTAGATATGGAGCAGTTTGTGAGGGGATCTGGTTTACCTGTGAAAATATAAAAAGCATATTCTTTATTTAACTCAACGAAACAATTTAATAACATATTTCTCCTCTATTATGATTTTAAGATCCTCAAAATAAACATCACTTGAAAAACGTTTACAGATTTAATGCAGGTTAGATTGGTTCAAAAAAGGCGTATAAGGTCGAGGTTCTTATGCTTCTAATAATTCGTATAGGTACATCAAATTATTGGAAGCATAATAACTTCGACCTTATGTACCTTTGTGTTGAGTTATGTCGCAGCTTTATATGAATGCATGTGAAGCTGTTACCCTTTTTGCTCCAGTTTTTTTTGCTGGGGAAGTATGGGTTAGCTTGTTTGTGTTTTGCTGGCATATTACCAGATTAGCAAAAGTCAACAATCACATTATTCCCAAGGAACCACATTAACAAAGGAGGTTCAAATATAAAAGTGCTAGCAGTACATATGCCTTTCTTTAACTATAAATATATCCTTGATCAACTAGAGAAGTACATATATTGTCACGAATTTATGCCCTTCGTGTCGGTATTTTGCTAGAAACTTAGCCTGGTCGTGTTAGATGTTGGTTGCTCCATTACTGGATGCCGAGGGGATTGCGTAGCTTAGGCAGAATCGATCTACCTAAAAAAGACACCTCGGTAAAAATTATAACTTATCTGTTGTCAAAAACTTAATGAATTTACACTTTATCCGATAATTATAATGCGCATGTCTTTTCGTTAGAGGTATACTTGAATTGTTTATGGATCTTGGTCAGTGTGTATAATAATTTACGCGTCCCGATTGATTTGATGGCAGATTTAAGCAGTTTAAGTTGACTATCACTTACAGGTAATTTCATTTTAGATACTCGATAGATTTGATTTAAGATTCTTTTAGCTTAGAGCTTTCAATATTTATTTCAGGTTCTACTTTACCTTCCACCAGGGAGTCAGGGAGTATCCACTGGGGTGAATGAAGCTTAGGTTTGTGGGAGTTAACCAGAGATGCCTTCTCCAGGCGCCAATTAAGACTCTGGTTACAGGTTTAGGACATCTAGAGGGCATCGCACCTGTATAGGCATATGGCGACTGAATGAACGGATTTCACGTGAGACGAAGTCCACGGGTCTCAGGGTCCTCTCGAGAATTTATATTAGACAATTTGCTGACCCTTGCGAGTTAAAGCTCATTATGGCTTGAATTGTTTGTAAGTTTGTCTTGTATGTTTACATGACATTTTTGAAGTTCAAGCTTAAACTTGGGACAGGGTAATAATTATTTAGTAGTTCACAATATTGCTGCGCATCGTATTTAACAGAATCTATGTTCCGTATTGGTGTGTATTTGACGTATTATGTGATAAGGGGACAACTATCTTCTATATAACATATTTTTTACTAAAATTAGGTGGAGCACAATATGTTTAAAAGCAGCTACAGGACCACTTTTCATTTTATTATTAAAGAAGTGACGTGGAGTGAGTCTTTTGCTTATAAATAAATGTTACCGTTTTGTAGCATAAACACCTCTTCACCTTCCAGAATTTTAAATCGATCAAGAGGAGGTTTCCTTGTTGATTATTTAATTAAACTTTTGGATCGGAAAAATGCTGCTACCAAAAAAACTAAAAGTTTGATTCATTACTAGAGTTTCGCCATTCGATTCTAAGGAAAAATGGCTATTTTTCAATCTTATAATAGCACCAATAAAATGTGATCGCTCTCAGATTTGGCAGTACCAGTGACAATTTAAATTTTGAATAAACGAAAATAAGAAAATATATACAAATATGCATATGCCCACGAGCTTTAGTAGTTAAACAGAGGGATATTTCTGAATTAACTATTCGATTTAAGGACACTCACACTAAATAAATATTTAGCCAAAAACCCAAAAAAGCATCCTAAATTCAGCAATATAAAAATTTAATAAAGATTGGAAATGTGTGTTAAAACAAATCGATGTACCACAAAGCTAAACCGAAGCTGGAAGAACATAACTTTTCAAATATGGTTTTAGTTGAGTCCACATTCCGTTTAAGGATTCTAAAAGAAACTTTTAACCCTTTTCAAGGATCACAGGTTTGATAATTTGATTTCTCTAAAGAGAATTAATTTTTTGTATGTATTTTCAATTATCACAATGCGCTAATCTCCTGGTTATTACTAATACATGAAAACGAAGTTTGAACAATAAAAGTTGCGACAATGGATCGAATGTTTCCGATGTAATGAACGAAACAATCAATCCTATCTTCATTGACTTTTCAGAAAAGGAAAGTGGAAATCGGTAGGCCATTGGCAGAAAGCAATCCTCATAACTGAAAAACATTAGATATATTTCGAGGCTCTCTGACGTTGAAGGATTATTTTAATTGGCCGAGATACAAAGGAGTATTCGTCACAGTGATATCAGGAGCATTTTTCTTTTTTAGATATTTATTCAACTTATAAGCCAAGGTACTAGCCACCACCAGATGAAGTAGACCCCGTAGATTACACATACCTTATAGGGATAGGTACGTGGTGTGGGATGAATCGCAGCCCACGTCTGGCTAATGGGATCTTCCGATACATAGACGGCTCCAAAACGGTACTGAAGCGGGTGTGTATGGAGTAACCATAGTGACGTGACGTGCTTTCTCCCTTGGGACTTATTTAACTGTTCCAGACCGAAATGTACGTGACCCGCAACTGAAAGTACTAGAACCTGTTAAGAGTTTTTACAGAGAAGAAAATCTATATTCGCTTGGATAGCAAAGCTGCCCTGTCAACCCTTAAGTCTGACAGAGTTCATTCTGCACTGGTGTTGAAGTGTTGGAACGTCTTGAGGGCCTTGGCCGGGCATAATATGGTCAGTCTCGTATGGTTTCCGGGACAGTCGAAGGTATGTCAATGAGGAGGCTGATCGTCTAGCACGACAGGGTTCGGCAATGCAACCAATGGGACCTGAGTCTATAATAGGTGTGTCCTACAGTACGGCCATTTAAAGAAATGCAATGAATGAGCGGACCAGAGAGCTGTGGCGGATTACGCCAGGGATAAGGCGGGCTGGAGTTCTCTTGGGAGACCCAGCGCCTGGTACGGTGAAGGCTTTCAGGGCTTTAAAGAGAGGGGACTTAAGGCCTATGATAGGGTTCTTCACAGGGCAGTCCCGTATGAGCCGGTATTTGAATCTGCTACGGATTTTTGGAATTTGGAATGCTGGTGGTGCATGAGGATGAGGAATCCTCCACTCATGTCCTTACCGACTGAATATAAGAAAGATCCAGCCGAGTCTGCCTTCACTAGGGAGGCTCGGCTACCGGGCTGAATTGGTATGTGACTGGGCGCACAATGAGTGGGCAAGGGATCGCCCGCGCGAGTTTTAAAATTGATTCATTTAAGTTTTCGGCCAGGGCTTTATTTAACATTAACACCAGAAATGACAAAACACCTGTTGATTAATTAATACAACGCATACCTAACATTTACCTAAAATAATAGGCACTATTATGTTAAGGGTTTAATTTATTTAACCCTCGTTTGCCAAATGTTGTTAGCATTAACAATCGAAATTAAACAAATGCTACTCTAAAATGAGTGGGTGTATACACACTAATTATTTAGAGAATAAATTAGTTGCAATTTAATTGCATATTCTGTGTAGTTTAAATTTTGTCATCACGAAATTACCTCAAATATATTTTTTATATATGTATTTATAAGCTGTGAGTGAAATATTGACAAATCGTTTGACAAAACAATATTGAAAGTCAGTTTAAAATATTATATTATATGAAGTTATCTAGCCAATAGTTACATAAGCGTATATCATTATATTATAAGTCCCCAAATTAATACAATCTTAATTAAAAAAAAATACCGAGTAGATTTCGGGGGTTAAAATATTTGCTGTCAATCAGTGGCGGATTTGCAGTCTCGGCCGCCCTAGGCCCCAAGCTATCAGCCGCCCCTTTCTCAGCATCCACCATATAGACTACATAATGAAATTACTTTATTGCCGCCCCTAAATCTGGCCGCCCTAGGCCCGGGCCTACCGGGCCTTAGGGTAAATCCGCCACTGCTGTCAATATGACCGTTATCATTAAATAATTATTATAAAGTATCATAAAGTAGTTAATGCAACGAGTCAAGGGTTTTGCTTTAAAATGGTGGATGAAAGAAAAAGAGTGCGGAGAAGGACGGGTGAAAGGTTTAATCGGAATTAATAACAGAATGCGAAAGTTTTAACTGTGGCTCGGTTGGTGTGGAGAAATATTTCAATGAATGGAAAGAAACCTCTTC
>MU195847.1:2219-14464 GCA_016904865.1 Pissodes strobi | reverse complement strand
CTCTAGTACGGAATTATCCCATGGACATGTCCACTTATACCTATCAACAGATATCTAAATGCAGAATCTCACCACCAATAATCACAAATCCAGTTGGCAGTCAGCAGGCCAATACATTGATATCTCGGTCCTATCGACTAACAACACCCACCCAAAGGCAAGGCAAAATAAAACAAACAACGAATAAGATTGCTATTCTAGAAACAACCTGAGAGAAGCAATTAATCACAAAATCAAGCAAGAAAGAAACCAGAAAGCAACGAAGGGAATAATCCGAATAATATGTAAAAAGTTATAATTTGCATATATTAAAGGAGTCACAAAGTTGGCAGAATCCTACCAAAAGGTTAAAGTGAAGTTAGAGAATCAAGGAACGTACAGCGTTACTTGCGGTACGGAACATTAACAATAAAATAGAAGTAGAATGTTGACGCTAAGGCCCGCCCCCAGCATTCTCCTCCTTGCCCGCGTCTAAAGTTTGGGGTCTCGTCTTTGTAAGCGCTACATCAAAAGTGCCGATTGTGACGGCGGACATAGCCAACACGAGAGATTTGACCCGGAGCGCCGGCCAAAGCACGGTCCTATATATAGAGACTCGACAGTTTATTTTAAACCAATCAGCCCACCCTAACCAAGTTTTCAAACCGTGAATATAAAATTTTCCCATTGTAAATATTATATAGAACACCTACACACATCCCTCTTTCATATGAAAATAGCAACACTAAACCGAACAGCTGCGAATCGCGCCTAAATCAGCTTCATTGCTCCCTCGGCTGACCCGACGGAGAGCGAAAAGATACAGATACACAGCTGAATATAGGTAGCTGACAACATCCATGCATAAAGAACAAGATAAAGCACTTAATATAGAGAGTGTTATTAAAACAATGACACAAACACAACCTGGCACGTACTCACCTACCAGGCTCGAGCATGGAGGTGAAGCGTGCAACAGGATACTGCAAATATTGCACTATAACATTAATACAGACATACACCATACACAACACCGCCACAGATGCGTCCTATTTACCGCAGCCGAATATAAATCTCGCTCTTTGCTCCTGGTATGTTACAATTCCTGGCCATCGGAACCAGATTTAGACACTAAATCTGAACAACTTGTACATATGTAAATATTAATTTTTACTCTTCAACCCTCCTCTGGGATAGTACATATTGTAAATATAATTGTTTGTATCGTTCCGTATTGTACGCTCATCTATGAGCAATTCTAAGCAGGGTTTTTGCAGAACTTTTCCCTGCATTAAGTACTTTATCAATAAAAACTAAAATACTTCATTACAAACATACACTACAGCCAAATGCTGACTAACTGGTAGGTGTTTTGAAGGGGAAGGAAAGCTAATAAATAAAATAACAGCATCACAACCCCTTTTATTGTGATAGGGCACACACCTTGCCCCGTTTAGGTGCTTGTAATCCGCGCCGAAAACGCGTTGTCTGACGTGTAGCAAAGCGCGGGAAAAAATCATAGCATATCATTATCATTAGGAATGTGTCATAATGTACTAAAATTTTGGAAATAAATGTGAGATGATGATGATGAGTGGACCTTCTAGTATCTAGTTAATGTTCGGTGCTTGTGGGGACTGTCAACATTCATACATATATAGGGCTGACAAATAGACGAATTTCGACTAGAATGCAGGAGCACAAGAACAACCTCAGAACGAAGAAAGCGACAGCGCCAGCGGCGCTTTATCCACAGGACATTCGATCGATTTCAACAATGCCAGATAAGTAGTCCAGAACCAATGAAATCATCCCGGCTGCACTCAACAAGCCAACCAGAACATCATCCAAGTATGAAAAACCGAAACAAAGAGGGAGAGCGTATGCCACGTTACAATCTGCGCAAATCAACAAATTCGCTTTTCTGATGTGAATATGGGTCAGATGGCATTATCATTATTACATCAGTCTGCAATGGCACATCTCATCCATATTAATTTTCGAATCTTTATAGTCTTACTTACGTTAATTCTCCTTCGTGGGAACAAGGATTGATTACTGAATGAAGCAAGCTACCTTAGCTCTTCCAGAACAAAAAAATAAGTCGGCTTTTAGCATTCAATACGTTAAACGTTCCATTTACGAAGCTTAGGCGGCATGCTTTCAAGGAATCTGGGTGGAAAGATTTAAAACGAGAAATTGTTGAACATCTTGAAAAATTAAATAGCCGATTTTTTGTCACGACAGCCGTCATAGATTTTGGGTATGAAACCAACGTGTTAGGCTGGGATTGGTTGAGAGGATTTAAGGGAAGAAATCCATCCATATTCCTCACAACACATGATAGATCTATCAATATAGAACAAATTCGAACATTATTGAACTTCTGTCTAGGGCGTAGAGTAGTAACAGAGAATACTTTTGAGCCAAATGAAATGTGAAATATGGATGAATCAGACCTATCCGTTCTTCCTGCCAAAATTGTAGAAGTTTTACATTTAAGCATTTAACAGTGATGTTTATAAGTATCAAAGAGGGCAATGCAGCATGTACCTGTAAAATAATAAAATTTTCTTTAAATGAATGAAGCATTTTGTGAAGTTTGCCAAGTCAAGAATTGAAAAAAGTATTGTTGATATTAAATGAGCTACTAATGGGCCAACCATAAAAGCCACGAAGATATGGAATATGTAAAACTAATAACGTTATATTATTTTGTTTTCCGCCACATTTCAATCATAGAGTGCAACCACTCGATGATAGCTTTTAAAAACATATAATTATAATGAAGCACTAACAAATAGCTGAACTAAAAATCATCTAGAAAGTACTGTCACTCATTGCCAGTTTATTGAAAGAAGCCTAAAATAAAGCTGCGACATTGAAAAACGCTAATAGTGTTTTTTTACCAACAGGATCAATGCAGATATATTTATTAGTCTCAGTAGAGACTACTGATATAGGTACTTACCTTACGTAACAGACGATCCGAATATAACTGAAACACTTTCGACCCAAACAGCACTTGAAAACCTGTCGTGTTCCAAATATATTTCTAACTCGAGCTCGTTAAAATACCTCGCTCATCAACTTTCATCAATCTAGCCGACATATCACCTTTTGCAGTTGCCAACCAGTCATCTTCATCTGTCTCACACAATATTTCTTCGGCATACGAACCATCGCTGTTTTCTTTTTCTTCAACAAAAACTTTTTTATCGCTTGTCTAGTAGAACTTCAAATGCTTCAGCTTCTTTTCAACAAAATCCTGATTTGATGTTTGGTATTTCAACTCTACACCTGAAATACCAAACCACAAACTAGGATTTTGTTGAATAGAAGCTAAAGTATTTGAAATTCTACTAGAGAAGCGATAAAACAGTTTATGTTGAAGATAATGAAAACAGTGATGGTTCGTAGGTATGCCGTAGAAATATTTACTGTGTGAGAAAGATGAAGATGATATAGCTTGCATCTTCTGTAATGAGTTATACTCAACATATCGGCTTCAAGAAAAATAATTAGATGCCATATTTGTGCAAAATGATCCGATACCGAGTGTGCTGATGTAGACAGATTGGCAAAATGTACATTTGCAGTACTTATATAATTTTTTGTTTTATTTTAGTACACCATCTTACCCATAGATATGTGAATGAGATGGCACATGTAACACTTTTTAAAACGTTGTTTTGGTTGTTTAGACTAAAAAAATGTTAATTTTCAACTTTTCTTAGTTTATTTTTCGTTGTAAATTAGCAATTTTCTCAGCCAAAAAGGTATAATTTTAATTTCAGAAAAAGTATGGAATGATTAAAATGTATGCCGTCTCAGCCACCCTGCCCCTACTTTGAAGAAATAATCTAGAAAAAAGAAAAATAATTAATATTGTCACGACTAACAACCATGCGAACGTTTTTGTGCTACCCTATAGAACTGGCCTTGCAGCGTGCCGCTTCTCTGTCTGCATGAGTCATCGCCCGGCCGGCCGCGAAGATTCAGGAACGCTGGAGTCATATAGAGTGGCCTCAGAATACTTCCCGAATATTCGTGATAGATTTGAGATTATTATATAAGGAGCAGACCCAAGGCGAATGCTAGTTAGTTAATCATTGAGTGTTGAATTGTAAAGAGCTATTAGTTGCAAAGTTCTAAGAGTAGTTTATTGTGTTTGATTGTATACAGTGGTAGAGAATAAAGAGAGTATTTAGTTGAAAATAGTAAAGTTGTAATTTTGTTCAGAACCCACGGCAAAAAAGTTTCATTTGGTGTCAGAAGTGGGATTGTGAAGGGACCGGACTTGTGAAGTATTTTTCGAGGAAAGAAGAGGGTACAAGTAAGTCAACGAGACCGTTTGATTGGTGCATTCTGTGGAAATTTTATAACATTCTATGGTCAATACCAGACAACAAACGGCAGAAATGGAGCAAATAAATAAAATGTTGGCCGATTTTATGGATAATTTAAATGCTGAGAGGCGAGCGGAACGCGAACAGGATGAACGTAGAAGGCAAACAGAACAGGACCGGCTTCAGAAAATTTTACAAGACCAGGAAAATAAAAGCCAAGCAGAACAGGACCGGCTTCAGAAAATTTTACAAGATCAAGAAGATAAAAGGCAAGCGGAACGGGAAGAGGATGAGCGTAGAAGGCAAGCGGAACAGGACCGGCTTCAGAAAATTTTACAAGACCAAGAAGATAAAAGGCAAATACAGCAGGATCAACTTCAGAAATGGATGCTGAATGTAATTGTAGGCGAGCAAGGAAAATTACAGAAAATATTGGACGGGCAAAATGAGAAATTTGAAAAAGAAGTAAACAATATACAAAAAGAAGTTGGAACTGTACAAAAAGAAGTGGGAAATGTACAAAAAGAAGTAGGAGACGTACAGAAAGAAATGAAAAACCTAGAAGCAGAAATTACCAGACAAACATCAAGTACCCACCGAGAGGGCATTCGCCTCAGGACAAAACATCAAACCTCCAACGTATGACGGTCAAACATAGTGGACAATGTACAGAAGGCAATTTGAAGCCGCTGCTGTTGCCAACGGTTGGAATAACGAAGAAATGGCTACATCACTAGTGGTTGCGCTTCGTGGATCTGCCCTGGAACTATTACAGACTATTCCCATCAGCCAACAGGGGAAATATGACATACTTGCAGCTGCCCTAGAGAGACGATTTGGAGACCAACATAGAAGACAACTGTATCAGGCACAAGTTAAGTCCCGACATCAGAAGCCTGGTGAAAACCTGCAAGAGTTTGAGGCAGACATTAGACGTCTCATTCAACAACAAAAAGTTGAATTTCTCGGGCATGTCGTGTCATCAGAGGGAATCCAAACCGACCAACGGAAGATTACAGCAATCAAGAACTGGCCGCGTCCTCGCGACAAACATGAACTGCGGAGCTTCCTTGGACTATGTACATACTTATTATAGAAGATTTGTTGAAGGATTTGCAATAATAGCTGCACCTCTACATAGGCTCACTGAAGAACGAGCAAATTATAGCTGGGATCATAACTCTGATTCTTCGTTCAGGAAATTAAAAGCGGCTCTATGTTCTAGTCCAATATTGGGATATCCGGAACAAAAGGGTAAATTTGTATTGGACACAGACGCAAGCAACACCGGCATCGGAGCAGTTTTATCGCAAGTACAAGCAGGAGAAGAACCAGTTATCGAATACTACAGTCGAACACTTTCGAAACCTGAACGTAACTACGGTGTAACCCGAAAAGAGCTTTTGGCAATAGTACGGTCTGTTGAACTTTTCCATCAATATCTGTATGGACACGAATTTCTAATAAGGACTGATCATGCAGCACTTAAATGGCTTTTGGATATGAAACAGCCTGAAGGACAGGTAGCCAGATGGCTTGAAAAGTTACAGCAATATAACTTTAAGGTTAAGCACAGGGCAGGGAGATTGCATAATAATGCAGATGCTTTATCCAGAAGGCCATGCGAGGATAATTGTAAGCATTGCCAAATAATAGATCAACGAGAAGGAATTACTCCCATTAGGCAAATGAAATTTGAGGTTGATCAGCAGTGGACCACAGAGCAACTTAGAAAGGATCAGTTTGAGGATAATGAAATAGCTCTATTGCTAAAAGCTAAAGAAGAACATCAACCAAGACCAAGCTGGAGAGATTTTAACTAAAGGATTTGCTTTTAAAACTATGTGGGCGCAGAGGGACAAGATATTCTTGATCCCTGGTGGTGGAAAATGGACTTCTTAAACGAGCCTGTGAACGCGCTGGTGGAAAAATAGTAAAGACACAGTTAGTGGTACCAAGGAAGAAGATATCGGAAGTCCTGGAAGAAGTTCATAATGGAAAGTCTGGTGCTCATCTCGGAGTGAAGAAAACGATTGACAAGATCCGCGACAGATTTTACTGGGTCAACTACTGCCAGGATGTGAAATCGTGGTGTCGGCAGTGCTCAACCTGTGCCGCAAGTCAAGGATCCAAAACAAGATCTAGGGGCAAAATAAAGCAGTATGATGTGGGCCTACCGTTTGAACGTATCGCCATTGACGTAGCTGGCCCTTTTCCAGAAACAAATAATGGTAACAAGTACATTTTAGTGGCAATTGACTACTTCAGTAAATGGCCTGAAGTCTCTGCGATCCCCAATCAAGAAGCTGTTACCATAGCAGAGGTCCTTGTGAATAACCTATTCAGCAGATTTGGTGTTCCATTACAGCTGCACTCAGATCGCAACTTCGAATCCAAGGTTTTCCAGAAAGTCTGTGATTTACTCAACATCCACAAAACACGGACTACCGCCTTACATCCCCAATCAGACGGCATGGTTGAGAGGTTTAACAAGACCATTGAAGAACATTTGTCAAAGGTCGTAGATGAACATCAGAAGGATTGGGACCAACACATACCACTATTTTTAATGGCCTATAGATCAGCATTCCATGACACGACATAAAACCAGCCATGGTTTTATTTGGAAGAGAACTCCGTTTACCATGCGACCTGTTATTCGGAACGCCAGACAACCAGGAAATGGAAATTCAAGACTACGCGGTCTCCCTTAAGGAAAAGTTACTATACATCCATGAGTTAGCCAGAGAAAACACGGAGAAAGCCAGTGACAGAATGAAGACGCGATATGATCTCAAAGCTAATTCTATGGGATTTCAGATGAACGATAAAGTCTGGTTATATAATCCGCAAAGGAAGAAAGGAAGATCTCCCAAGCTAACGCCAGTATGGGAAGGGCCCTATACAGTCATCAAAGGAATTAATGACGTAGTATATAGAATTCAGCGTAGCCCCAGAAGCAAACTGAAAGTTGTCCACCTCGACAGTATCTGATCGGGGCGATCAGGTTTAAGAGGGAGGCAATGTCACGACTAACAACCATCCGAACGTTTTTGTGCTACCCTATAGAACTGGCCTTGCAGCGTGCCGCTTCTCTGTCTGTACGAGTCATCGCCCGGCCGGCCGCGAAGATTCAGGAACGCTGGAATTATCTCGATGTAAAGTTGTAATTTTGTTCAGAACCCACGGGAAAAACGTAACAATATATAAACACACCCTGGAACAAATACTCGCATAATCAGTTAACGAATGAATGAATTAATGATCTTGGGGGTATTAGTACAATGCGACCTGTATAGATCAATTGTGTTCCCCTTCCTTGATGCTTCCGTTGATGCGATTCTCAATCAAAGTACCTCATCCAGCTTCAGTGCTATGATAAAAGCAAGTGGTCTGGATGGTTCTATGGATGGAAGTTTCCCCGGTTCGACGATGCAGCATCCGAAGCAGGTCATTCGCCTGTTCGCGAGCGCCTCGCACTCCGTGAGAAGGTGTTCCTGGGTTTTCTTCCTCTCCTCACAGAACCGGCAACTGTCCTCGTTTTCAATTTTTATTTTCTCCAGGTGCCTTCTCAACCGGCAGTGGTCCGTAAGAAAGTGAGGATGCGGAGATTGTTCTTACTCAAGAAGGATTTTTGACCATCCTGGGTGAGGGGGGCCCAGAAACATCGTTGATTGCCTTAACCCTGGAAGGGGGTTCCCAGACTGATACATTTGGTTCGCTCTTCTTTCCTGAATTCGTCCTTGTAGGTCTGCATCCCTATGCCACAGAAAGGTTCCGGTCCTAAAAGCCGAGTTTGTGCTCCTGCTTTTGCCAATTGGTCTGCTTTTTCATTGCCTTCTATCCCAGCGTGTCCTGGTTCGTTTAGCCTATCTAGGAATTTCCATACCATTCTGGAGCTGATTGTCGGTGAGCTTAGCGCTTTGATGGCCGCTTGATTGTCTGAGAAGATGACAATCTCTTTCTTCCTGTAGTTTCTGTCGAGGTTGAACTGCGCACATCTTCCTGTGGCGTTAATGTCCGCCTTGAATATGTCCGAGTGTTTTCCCATTGCTTCGGAAGAATTTGGTTCCTGGTCCAAATACTCCGGCTTCGGTCCCCTGTTCAGTTCTTGATCCGTCACCCGTCTGTATACCACTTTATTGCACCTGGCTGCAATGTGCAAATGCAAGTGGTGTTCTTTTTCCATTCTTCTCTAATTCTTATCACGACCGCGAAGTATTTTTCAAAATTGTATCTTTTACTACATCGTCCCTGGGGAGCCCAAGAAGTGGTATATGCCTTGTCAGGGATGTTAATTCACTATTTCTAAGCCTTCCTCTCTCTCGCCCGCTCCCTCTCTTGTGATTCTCTGCTCCCTCTACAACCTTGTGTAGGGGTGCGAGATCCATCGTTAATGAAATAAAACAAGAAACGTAAAAATATACGCTCAAACGCCATTTTAAATTGGTTCTAGATCGGTGGTTCTAGACGTGCTCAGAAAATATCATATAGGTACTAAATAAATTTAAATTGACCATATGATGGAAATTTGAATGAAACAAAACTTATCTATTTAGGTATAAGCAGTAGGTACTTCCTTTATCTATAACGCCTAATCCTGAATAATAAGTATAAATAAATACGTGGTAAATGTACCAAAAATAAATGCATCTTATTGCGTATTCCTTTTCAAAACAAAACGAATAAAATAGAAGCAGGAAAATCAATAATACAGAGTTTGTGCAGTATTCAGGGAAAGCGCGCACATAATTGAAAACATATGTTTCCCTTTATTAAGCCGTAGTAAAATTGTGACTAGGTTACTTTTGTGATTAGCTTTTTACAGCGGATTGTAAAAATTATCGTGATTTACAAGAATACTATTCTGAATTATTTGGTAATAGAAAAGTGTGCATGCGAAAAATACTGCAAAATGTAACACGGCTCTAGAATATTCTTCAGTGCCGCATTTACACATATTGTTTGTATAGCGAATTGTCATTTGGAAAGTTTGATAAAGAGCTTAGAAAGGTGAGTAGGTTAATATTAAATGAGTTACTTATCATATTTTCAATAACAATATCACTCAAGAAAGGATTTTCTTTAATATGTTAAATTGACAGTATTTATTTAGATAGGAGAAAAATTTATGTCCGTTGTAAATATGTCATAACTCACATATGTAATGAAATGTTTCAATAAACACACACATGTTCTTGGGTGAATTACTTTTGTGAAAGATCGCATAGGCGTAACTAGCCGTGTAATCATGAGGACCAACAAATTCTTAACCGAAAATATTGCACCGCAGGCAGAGACAACCAATCTCTGCCGCAGGTGAAAATTATTCCTGGCGCATTCAGCATTTCGTAAAAAAACCAAAAGGGGGCGCCCCTGGTCGCATATTTACACATCCTCACATACGATGGCACCAGGGTGCTGAAAACTGTGAGCATTTGTAAACAATAATTACGCTACAAAAGCTCACTGATTTCGGCACCTACGTAACTGACTATCATAGGCACCAGGGTGCTGAAATCGGTTAGGTTTTGTAAGCGTACAAAAGCTCACTGATTTGGGCACCTGGAATACGCTGTTATATAATATTTCGCTTCTCGCATGGCCCTCCGCTCGCTTCGCTTGCTACGGGGGCGCAAGAAAAAGAAACCAACCAGGTGCTAACCCAAACTAACCCAAGACATACCCAAAATCAAGAAAAAAGTTGTTTCGAAACTTAACCTAAAAAAAAAAGCAACGGGGTTTGAACCCGGACCGTCCAGGTGAGACCCAGCCATCTAAACCTCTAGACTACGAGAGCTCTTACCGAAAATTGATTGCACCGTAAAGACATGGCGCGATTAGGTGCCCAAATCAGTGTGCTTTTGTAGTGCTACAAACGCTTACAAACCCTAACCGATTTCAGGCCCCCCGGTCCTTCCTGTAATTACTACAGTAACAGATACGAAATTGGCGTCTTCTCTCTTCTTAAAAAAAGGCGATAACAAAAAACGGAAACAACAAAAATTCCATCGAAAACTTTAATCTTTTTCCAAATATTGATAATTATATTGAGGCTAAAAATAATATAAACATTTCAAAAAAAACAAAAAAATAAATAAATTCTGTGCTACCCTAAATAGGATTTGGAGCACTAGATCGAGCACTAGATATATTTGGGATAAGATTAAAGGGTTCTCTAGAACAAGGGTCAATAACAAAATATCTTTAAAAGACGATAGCTGTCTTTCTAAATCTTAAATCAGCCTATGATCATGCCAATATAAATAATTTAGCATTCATTGAGCACACATTTATTTAATTTATATATACTGGATATATTCAAAATAGTTAAAAACGGTATTATAGTTATATCGTATGCAGATGATCGTGCAATTTACACGGAGGGTAGGAATTTAACAATAATGCTATGAATATCCTGGTTAGGTTTATGAATGACTGCAGGAGAATGGTCTGACCTTGTCAGTTAAAAAATGCGGGACATTATGGTTTAACAACGATCCAATAATTCATATTGATAATCAACTTATTCCCGTTAAAAATTAAGTCAAATATCTATGAATTATATTAGATAACAACTTAAAGTGGAACAAACATTATTGAAAATATTCTAATAAATGTCACAGGGGCATCAATATTATGAAATGTTTCTGTAGGGCTTGGTGGGGTACTGATCCTCAAACTCTTCTTATGGCCTTTTTTGGGTTGGTTTGATTTCATCTGGACTTTGGTGGCATCTTTCTAAAACCAAACAGTATTATTTACAGAAGATGGATAAAGTGCATGAAATCAATCCCGGTAAATGCTTCTGCCAGCGGCTCTTACTGATTTGAATATTCGTAGGAAATGTCTTGCGGTTAAGTTCTTGATCAAAATAGTTTGTATTAGCGATCATCGGCTCATTAAAGCCTTATTCTTAGTGCGACAATCATGTCCTCAGAACGTAGGATTCTGGAAGAATAGACACACTCCATATTTAATTCAGACACTCAATTATTTTATCCCATATGTTCCAAAGATCTGGAGATCGTTAAAGTTGCCAGTCTTTGATATCTAATAAGACTAAGTTGCGACAATATTCGTCTAGATCAGCTCCTCTAAAAATACAATCTACTGATTGAAAAGAAATAATTTAGGTACATATTTTCATGTAGGTAAAATGTATCACATCTCAACATACTTCAATTTTGGTATATACCTAATTTATAAAATAATTTCAAAAAAATTTAATATGGAGTAAAACGATTTTGGGGTTTATTGGGCAGAAATATACAATTCGGAAAAAAATCGAAAAGCTCCTAGATTTGATGACACAATATACTTCAGGTATAGAGGTCCATTAGGCTAGCCCCCCCAGTTGGATTTCTTTTGCCAAAATGCTAGCACAAATAAAGGGCACCTAGCACAACCTAGCACAAATAAAAGAACCGTTAACCTGCCGCCGACCCCCCCCCCCTTTTGATTTTTTTCATCAAAACGGTAGCACATGACCTTGAGATACAGCACAACTTAGCACAATTTGTTTTAGAGCTAGCACACTCATGGTAATAAGGATATCTTCTAATTTATGTGGGGGGCATAGATTAACGCTAGCCCCCCCCCGCACCTTTTTTAACTGCAATACTGGCTAGCACAGCTTTTTGGAACTAGCACAGTCTAGCACAACTAAAAAAAATGCTAGCACAATTACATTTTTGAAAATATGTAATAGACCACAAAACATTTGGGTTCTTTTGAGGGTTGGTAAAGATAACTATTATAGGAATGTGCTTAGTACCTAGCACACACCCCGCCAAAGTTAGTACATCAATATAAAATAAATTAGGGTGTATTGAAAGCGGGGGGGGGGGGGGGGGGGGGGGTCACGCCCCACCCCCCCCCCCCCCCCCCCCCCCCCCGCTTGATATTTTTCCGTCA
>MU195846.1:723-14468 GCA_016904865.1 Pissodes strobi | reverse complement strand
TTTGAATGTTTCTGAAGAATCTGAGCTCATTAGGTATTAATTTTTTTTAAAACAATTTATGATTTAGCAAACCAAAGACAAAAATTAAAAAAGTGAAGTTAGAGATTGCCGATGCCGGCAACCCGGATCAGCTGACAAATGAAATTTCAATCGCGTTTCTATCGTTAAAAGAAATCACTTCGATCCGGATTAGTCAGTCCAACCCGACTGAAATACCAGATCGAATCGAAGGCTTCCATCCAATAAGAATATCAGGCGCCATCGTTTATGTGGATATTTTCAAGCGGATGAAGCTTTCTATCGGATAAATTAGATCCGATTGGACAGCCTGAGATAAACGTTTTTGGTTAGTCGGTTTCAACTTATTTTAGTCCTGCGAGTCGGTTCCAATACGTTATAATCAATTTTAATAGATTTGGTTAGTTTTGGTTAGTCGTCGAATCAACTTTCGGCTAGTTTCACTTAGTAGTATCAACTTATTTTAGTCATTTGAACCGGTTCCAATACGTCATAATCAATTTTAATAGACTTGGTTAGCTTTGGTTGGTCGTCCAATCAACTTTCGGTTAGTTTCACTTGGTATCAACATATTTTAGTCATTTCAACCGGTTACGATCGGTTATAACTAATTTTATTAGATTTGGTTAATTTGGGTTAGTCGTCGAATCAACTCTCGGTTAGTTTCACTTAGTTTCAACTTATTTTAGTCGTTTGAACCTGTTCCAAAGCGTTATAATCAATTTTAATAGATTTGGTTAGTTTGGGTTAGTCGTCCAATCAACTTTCGATTAGATTCAACTTATTTTACGTATTTGAGCTGGTTCACTTAGTCCCATAAAAATTAAATAATTCTTTACCAATTCCATAAGAGAGAAAGAGAGTATTATCTCTCTTGCGAGACGAAAATTCCAAAACGTGTCGTTACACGGCCTTGAAAAATTACTCTCATGAAACCAAAGAAGTATTTACTTCAGAAAATAAAATTTACAAAATTGACACAACCTGTATATTATTACCGTCACCAAACCCTTCATCATTTCTTTTTTTGCTAAAATTATACCGAAATATTTAACTAAGCCCCAAAAATATTCACTATCGATGAAAAATCAAATATTGTAGGTGGGCAGTTTTTTCCGAAATATTTAAAGTAATTAGTGTGCTTGGGGACCACACACCAGAAGTAAAACTTCATCTGCTCATCCGCAGCTCTACGCCCTCTACAAGATTGCTGCCGCATCAAATATAATGTAACGACGACGTAATACGCGCACTGCCCCGTTGCAGTTGATTAATTTGTTATCATTCTACTAATATTTCACTTCACACGAGGCCCTCCGCTCGCTTCAGGGCGCAACCGAATAAAACTAACCCAAGGCATGCCCAAAATGAACACAAAAATCACTGATTTAAAAAAATCAGAAGATCACCACATTTGAGCCGAAAAAGAGCCCCCCAAAGTT
Source organism: Pissodes strobi (assembly GCA_016904865.1). Lineage (NCBI taxonomy): Eukaryota > Metazoa > Arthropoda > Insecta > Coleoptera > Curculionidae > Pissodes > Pissodes strobi. Next base: position 13,008 of record MU195846.1, on the reverse strand, counting down.
CGACTTTTGATAGTAATTTCCAGCACCACTTCCCAAAAGCACTACAAATATAGGCAATACACACCCGAAAATCACAATTTTTTTCATTTTGGGCTTGCCTTGGGTTAGTTGTGTCAGGTTGCGCCCTCGGAGCGAGCGGAGGGCCATGCGCGAAGTGAAATATTAGTAGAATGATAAACAAATTAATCAATTGCAATAAGACAGTGGAGCCCTTTTTTCCCAACCTTATTACGCCACTGGAATATATATAAAAATAACACATATTTTTAAGCAAACTCGCCTTTGCAAATCGAATATTTTCTATTTTTATACAATTTTTTACCCCACCCAGCACCCTCATTCGCTCCACTGCACTGCCTCGCAAAGACAGTTGATTACTATAGGTTTCCGTCAATAAAAAACGTTTAAAAATTACGTAAAAACACTGAATTTATGTGTGTGTTTCTGAGGAAAAAACGACAAAACTAAAAAACTACCAATTTCATAATTGAAATTCCATGAATTTTGTACACATATTTTTATCCACTTACCGAAATTACATCGTTTTTAGGAAACTTGATAAACGCATCAAAAAGTACAGCTGGGAACGACGCACTTTATTGCGCAGTTTTCGACTAAGCTCCAAGCTCCATGTCAATGTTTCTTTATATAACATGACATTATTTATTACACAACAGAAAGTCTTTAAACTTCCACCGAATTGGGCAAACTGTATCGCAAAACTATTTTTGGTAAACACTAAACAGCCGAAACAAATTCTAAATTAATAATGGCTCATCGGCGCATGGGCCATGGCTATTATATTTTTCATCGAGATAAAATATCTATGTATTTTTGTTTGCTGGTTCGGTTAAATACCTACTATGCCGATTGTCTAAATGATAATTGCCGCCAAGCAGGCGGCGCCATCCCTCGGAAGCACAAGGATTTAGAAGCCATCGAAATCGAAATATTTGGTTGCATACCCAAAACGTAAAATCAGAGACGACCACTTAACTTTCTTTAGGGGAAAGATAAATTTGCATTTACCTTTCTCAGGAGGTAACAGTTAAGTGTTCCATAAGGTGTTGAATTTTATAGAGCTTTTTTGGCATAATAATTATCGATAAATTAGCATAAAGACTTAAAATTTTCCTCTTTTCAATTTATTCCGAATGACGTGATAATATTACAGGGTGTAATAATTGCTCCTTAGGTGATTTTAGGAAGAAGAGTTGAAATGAACATGCTTTTTGAAGCTCTGAATGGCATGGATCCACTTAATATTGATGCTGTTTGAAACTCAGGGACAACCGTTTCTGGATGGTTATTGAGCCACTTTTCTGCCGCTTGCCGCGTTATCATGATATACATGATACTTAACAGCATAACGGAAACATTATGATTCCCACATCCAGAGGTTGCAGTTTATGTGTGTAGTAAGCAACGGCTCAAATTTTTTGATGCAGGTTGTGGAATTTTTTTTAATCGCTATCTCTTAATATTTTCGAAAGTACTTTAGATATTATTTTTAATTTTGGTATGTGTTAATAGGATATAAAACCACATACTATTCTGGTAAGACAAGTTATTCTATTGCTCCACCAGTGGCGTCCCTGCGCAGACATGTCCCCTGATATTGTTTACAAAAAAAAGTGGTACATCACAATTTTTTCATGCGGATATTTTTTCCGATTAAAAACAGTTTCATGCATTTTTCGCGTAGGACGCACCGTGCTTGACTAAAACAATTAAGAACACATATTCCTTAGGCCTCTTTCAGACGATACTGATTTTAGCCGGTCCGGTTTTATTGGTTTTAACGTGAGTGGTGCATTAAAACCTTGTGACAATTAGTTTAATGCACTACTGGACTATATAGTCGTTAAAACCAATAAACCGGACCGGCTAAAATCCGTATCGTCTCAAAGAGGCGTTAGTGGTGTGCTAGTATTTGAGAGTTACCAAGTTTACACGAACACCCTAATGCGCATTAGCCGAATGCGAACTTTGATTTGTCAACACTTGTAAACCGTTTTAAAAGTCCTAATTTCCTAATTCGCATTGCATTACCTTAAAACGAATTAAATATGTGGATTAGCCCACTTAAATTCGAATTAAAGTTTCGTGTAAACGCAAATGCGCAGCATTATAAGATCCTTTACACAAATAGTGCACTATATAAAAATCGGCTTCTCTTATTGGTCGATCCGCATGACCCTCCGCTCGCTTCGCTCGCTATGGGGGCTCAAGGAAAGGAAACTAACCAGGTGCTAACCCAAACTAACCCAAGACATACCCAAAATCAAGAAAAAAAACTGTTTAGAAACATAATCTTAAAAAAAAATAAAAAAAAGCAACGGGGTTTGAACCCGGGCCGTCCAGGTGAAACCCAGCTGTCTAAACCTCTACACCACGAGAGCACTTGACAGAAATTGGCCACATCACGAAGACATACGGTAATAAGAGATGGATCGACCACCTATTTGTGTAAAGAATCTTAAAATGCAAATGCGCATTATCCCGCAGTGCTACCAACGAAAAAAAACTTAATACCGACAGCTGACTGATCGATTTTTAACTATTTTGAGGTTATTTTTTGTGTTTTCGTTTTACCGGGAAGTTTTGCTGCCGGTCCTCTTTCCTTATAATAATATGTTCCTTATTTACCTTTACCTTATGTATTTAAAATTGTCCAAGGTAACCTTGTCCTAGGTAGCCTAGGTTGGCAACAGGGCCCGCTTCGGCGTTTACGTCGCCCCGGACAAAAAGGCAAATTGCCGCCCTCTAATATACATTTAAAAATGTATATCTTTTGTTTAAAATAAAAAATCAAATGATTTTAAATTATATTAAAAACGTATATTCAAAAAGAAACATATAAAATAATTAAAATTCAAGTAGGACAAAACAGTAAACATTAAAAACGGTAATATTAATATAACACTTATTCCTATAAACAGTAATTTTTAATACGTTTGAAGGTAACACTATGGGTCCAAGGGTAGTACAAATACCAAAATAATGAAAAGCAAACTAATTGTTAACCAGGTGCATTTTTAATATTACTACAAAAATGTGTTATTGCACAACCGTACAAACAAAACTTACATCCTATAAAAACTAAACAAAAATAACATCAGCTACTTTAAAGTCACAGGAAACATTTCTTTCTCACTTTTATTTCTGAAAACTTTTTTATTACCTCTTTTAAGTTTATTTGATCAGCAATTTCATGCTCAATCGCCAAAATGGCTAAACCATTAAGACGATTTTGCGTGGTAGTGGAACGTATAAAGTTCTTGATTAATTTTAATTTTGAAAAACTCCTTTCCCCACTTGCAACCGTTATTGGTATAGTCAGCAATATTCTTAAAGCAACACTAAGGTTTGGTGCAAAATTTAACATAGTTATTAATTTTAGTACATTGCTCGGGCTTTCTTTTTTGTCCGCAGAAATTTCCTCTGCTAATTCTACCCCATTTATGTCAACAGAATCAATCAGTTAAAATACTTTCTAAATCCTTGCGGTGTTTTAATAGCGTCTCTTTAGACATGTTTTTCAATTCGTATATATTATATAAGAATTGAAAATAGTTACTATGATGACTAAGTTGTTTAAATCTAGCATCTAGAGCATTTAGTGCTTGATCAATTGTAAAATAAAAAAAAATCGATCTTATATTTTTCCTTCGGATGTTCGATCGATTCATCTCGTGTTTCGTATGAGAAATGCGGTTTTTCTTCTTCTTACACCATGTCGTGGTATTGTTGATTCAAAACTAGCCTCAACGCCAATTTCGTCTGAATCCGGATGGTTTTTCGAATGACAATTATTCGAACGACAGTTCTTCGAACGAAATTTCTTCGAATGGACAGTGCTTCCAAAGACACTTCTTCGAATCGATAATTTTTCGAATGTGTAATTCCTCGAATAGACCATTTTTCGAATCTTTAATTTAATTTGGGGTAGCCCCTTTTACTTTAGCAAAAGTTCTGCAACGCCTCGGTGGTGTAGAAGGTAGCATTCTTACCTGTCATTCCGGCGCTGCAGATTCGATTCCCGTCGGTCGCGACAGATGTTTCTTTTTACACTACAATTTAATCCTATACATTTTTTTTATTTAATTATTTATTTTTTCCATTAACTGGACATTTTGTGAAAAAATGCCGCCCTTTCAATTTGCCGCCTCGGACAAATGTCCGGGTTGTCCGGCCCTAGAGCGCGCCCTGTTGGCAATAGCCAAACAGCTGTTTCGTCAACGTAAAAAATCGCCTTTTAAAACCGTCGTGTAAACACAACCGAAAGTATATTTTTACTAAATCACATTACTGGCTAATACGAATTAAGCGTTCGTGTAAACTTCCTCAGGTTATTTTATGAATAAAACTCCATAATATGGACATACAGGGGCTTAAATTTCTTAATTTTTATTTGCATTGATAATGAGTGGCGTTTCTTGCTACTTTTTTTTTAAGTGAAACTACTTTAGCGAAGGTAAAGTCAGAAAAAATGCTTATCAAAGTGAAACGCCCCTTTAATTAAGCATGTTCTAGTAGTAGAGCTATAGGGATGAAATTTTCAGGACTTGTAGCCAGGGTAAAATGAGGATCCTGGACAAAAACTGGCGAAGAAGTTCAGCTACGAGGTCAGGGATGGCAAAAATGGGCAGAAATTCGATGGGGTGGGGTTTAAGGTATACCCTCAAAAACGTAAAAAATTGTTCGGAAAGATAATAAAACTATTATTAAACCAAAGAAGAAAAAATTATTAAAAAAAAAGTTAGAGAAACGCGGTTTTTGGCGAAAAAAAGGCGAAGGGGTTCAGCTACGAGATCAGGGATTGGACCACGTTGACGGTTTAAACCATATAACAGGTTGCTGCACCCTCACGGGTAGTGATGCCGTCGAGACGAGACGAGACGAGAATAGGCTTTCTCTCGTCTCGTCTCGTCAGCCGAGAGAAAATGTCTCTCGTCTCGCCGAGAGAACGCTTTCTCTCGCTCGAGAGAACCCTTCTCTCGTCTCGTCTTGACCCTCTCGTAAATACTAAATATTCAATTTGAAAAAGCATAAAACATAACAAAATATAGGGGGTTAAAGGGGGTTATCCCTTGGGTTATTTTATGAATTAAAAGTATATATTAACATAGGTCCGTTCTTTATCCACAGGGTGTTTTTAATTTTAAAAATCGTTTTTGTTTAATATTTTATGCATTTCTTGGCGTATTACCTTGAAAATTGGCATACGGGGGTTTCTTGATGAAAAATCAGATTATTGACACATTCTTACTCTGGCCGATAGAGCTTTAAAAATAAGAGAAAATGTATTTAAAATTATTTAAATAATAGATTTTTTCAATTGCTTCTTTTTAATTTAATTTTTATACTTTAAATTTTACAATAAAAAATTTAAAGATTTATTTAAGCTGTAGCTTTCTACGTGTTCATTGTGTACAATTTATAGTAACCTTATTTTTTTAAATGCTGTAAAAACATTTTTTTAATTCAATGCAACGTATTTTTAAGCAATCTGCAACACCCTGTATAGAAAAATATGTATTGTGCACAAACTACTTCTCAAACGCTATAGCTTTCCAGTAAAATTTTGTTCTACACAGTGGCACAAAAGTTGAAGGGGGTGGACATTATAAATAATCACCCTGTACAACCAACACTAGATTTTGTTAATTTTTTTTATATTGGTAGTTTTTTAACATAATCCTTTTTGTGCCTTTAAAATGAAAATAAATGTTTAAGATTGGCGTTTTATTAATTTTTTTATAGAAAGAGGTAAGACAAAGGTAAGTAGGTGTGTGGGACATTTTCAATAACACATATTTATGGAAATGTAACTCCCTCGATTTATATTGTGAACTGTATGATAAATAGGATTTTTCTGGTTCTTAGAAAAAATAATTTAAATTTTTATTTAAATTTGAACCCTTTTTGAAAATATATTAGAATTTAAATTTAATTACAATTTTTATATTTCAGCAAATTGGCAAGATCTCTATTGTTGTTCTTATTTCTAAAAACCGCCTACTTTACACCTCACGGTTGTTATAGGGCAAGCGCATTAAAGAATAGAATACTACTTTTATTAGCGCGATCATAAATTAGAATTTATACAGGTTACAATAATATCTAAATAAAAAGAGTATAAAAAAGGTAAAAGAAAAGTTTTGTTGGAAATGTTTCCAAAATTAAGATTTTGGAAAAAGGGAATATTATTACATAAACGATTTTTTTACTGATGAAATTGGAAAAAAAATCTTTAATTTTTTTAATTCGAAGGCGATACTTTATTTTTAAGGTCTTATCGAGTAAGTAAGATTCCAGAATATTTTGTTCTTATTCTTATTATTATCTCAAACAAAATGGCAACGTTTCAAACATTTACATTGTTGAGATTCTACAGAATCAAAATGGTTTAAAATAAAAAAAAAAAAACAACTTGCACATTCCCTATCTTATTTTATCCTATCCTATAAGATCTTGCCCTATTAGATCTTAGATCCTACACTTTTAAGAGCAATCGCATAATATTTACAAACCCCTTTTTCATTTCCCTTTTGATTATAGAGCATGCAAAAATGTAATAAAAAAAAATAATGGCGACATTTCGTTTTGGAGGGTTATATGAATCTAATATTTTGGCATCATAAGGTATTCTATAACACCTTTCAAATAAGGTATCACAATATGCCATTTGTATTTTTTTTCAATGACCCCCACCCTTTCTCACCCTTAAAAATCCCTAGGCCGGTTTCTCAATAACGAGTTAGGTTTAACTCGCGGGTTTTCTATAGAAAAATCGAGGGTAACTCGCGAGTTAAGAGTTTACTCGACATTGGGAAACCGACCATAAGTGTAGAAAATGTGTTTGCTCGAGAGATCGAGAGAAAAACGAGAAATTCTCGACGAGAGGGCATCTTTCTCTCGTCTGGTCTTGAGGTTTCATTCGAGAGAAAATACCTCTCTCGTCTCGTCGAGATGAGACGATATGAGACGAGAGACGAGAATCTCTCGTCTCGACGGCATCACTACTCACGGGTAGGTATATTATAGGTCTTGGCCTTTCGTGGCTTATACCTAATAATCTTATTAACATTCCGAACAATTTTTTCTTGCTTTTTATTATTTTTTTTTCTTATTTGGTTTTATAATACTTTTATTAGCTTTCCGAACAATTTATTGTTTTTATTTTTTTTCTTATTTCGTTTTATAATACTTTTATTAACTTTCCGAACATTTTTTTGTTTTTTTTTATTATCTCAAAATTTTTTTTTAATTTGTTTTTAAAGCACATGTACACTTGGCGCACTTCACGACAGCGCGCTAACGAAATTTGCCGCCCGGGTCCAAGATCTTATTTGCCGCCCGGGTCCAAGATCTTATTTGCCGCCCGCCCCTATGTATTATGTCAACAATAAAACACAATACAATTTTGTATGTATTTAAGTATAATCTCATGAAAATTATTATTTGACTGCAAAAAAGTTAACTTTCAATACTTATTCTGCTTAAATTAGAAAGTCTTTTTTGACACATGGTTGATCTTAAATAATTTTTAGTAAGTCTTAATTTGGGGAACGATCTTTCAGCAGCTTGAATATTTCAAGGTTTATAGAACCGTTCCATCTCTATTGAACAGAGAAAACTGTAATTTTCTATCAAATTTGGTTTATTTTTGAATCACGAATTTCTGAAGGTCTGCTTTTTCGAGCGTTTTTTTCGCATTATTTTTGTGAATAACTGGGAATCCGGGCCGACGAGAGAAAAACTGGTATTATTTTCTGCATCAAGTTAGTTAATAAGCGCATTTTCATAAAATTTAAAATTTTTCGAAGGAGGGAATGAAAATTCGATGCATCGATTTGAATTTTTCTTTTGGAAAAATCACGATTTTTGGTACTACACTTATAGTTTTGAACCTGCTAAATTGGAAAATGATCACCGTTTTTTGGAAAAACGATTAGTTTTTGAAATACGATTTTTTTTTTAATTGATTACAGTTTTTAGACATGATTTGAGCCCTTATAAAACACTTGAAACATGCTAAAGCAGCTTGAATATTTCAAGATTTATAGAACCATTACTTCTTTATTGAACAGAGAAAATTGCAATTTTCTATCAATTTTAGTTAGTTTTTGAATCGCGATTTTCTGAGGGTCTGCTGCTCGACCGTTTTTTTTTGCAGAATTTTTATGAATTATTGGAAATCCCGGCCTACTAGATAAAACTGATGATATTTCCTTCATCTACGCTATAAAATTAGTTAATAAGCACATTTTTACAGATTTAAAAAAAAAACGATTTTTTGACAGAAGGCAAAGAAAAATTGATAACAACTCACCGATTTTTAAATTTTTTGGTAAAAATAACGTTTTTGCTATAATACTTATATTATTTGAACCTGCTGAATTCGAAAATGATCACAGTTTTCTTGAAAAAACGATTAGTTTTCGAAATATGATTTTTTTTTATGTATTACTGTTTCTTAGTTTTTAGACAAAATTTGAGGCCCTATACAAAAACTTGAAACATGCTCGAGCAGCTTGAATATTTCAAGATTTATAGAACAATTCCTTCCCTATTGAACAGAGAAAACTGCAATTTTCCATCAAATTTGGTAAATTTTTGAATCACGATTTTCTGAAGGTCTGCTGTTTTTTTCCCAAAATGTTTGTGAATAACTGGGCCGACTAGAGAAAAACTGATGATATTTTCTTCATCTACGCTTAGAATTAGAATTAGTTAATAAGCGTATTTTCATAGATTTTAAAAATTTTCGATTTTTTAATGGAAGGTAAAGAAAATTCGAAATCGAGGCGATTTTTATTTTTTATTTTTTGAAAAATGACTTTTTTTGCTATACTATACTTACAGCTTTGAACCAGCATGCTGAATTCGAAAATGATCATCGTTTTCTTGACAATCCATTAGTTTTCGAAATTTGATTTTTGCCGACAAAATGTTTGGACATGATGATGTGAAAGCATTCCAAATTGCTGGACCTTCAGGAAACCCTTCCAGAGCAAGTCTCTGGAGCGGTGGCATGTAGTTCTACATCAAGAAGAATCTTCTTCTTCTTAGTACGCCGTCTCCTTATCGAAGGTTGGCGATCCATTTGGCAGTTAATTATGATTCTGGAAGCCGCTGCTCTGAAAATATCAGTAGAGGTGCAGCTGAACCATCTTCTCAAGTCCTTTAACCAGGAGTTCTGTCGTCTTCCAACTGATTGTCTTCCCTGAATCTTTCCCTCAATTATCAGCCTAAGCAGCTCATATTTTTCGCCTATCATTACATGCCGAATGTATCTGGTCTCTCATTCTTTGATTGTAACGAGAAGTTCGGGTGGTTTGCGCATTCGAGCAAGTACAGCTTCATTAATTATTCTTTGCACCCATGATATCCTCAGCATGCGCCTATACAAATACATCTCAAACGCCTGAAGTCTCCTCTCTGTAGTTGGATCGAGAGTCCATCCTTCACACCCGTACAACAAAACGGAAAACACATAGCATCTGACCATCCGCATTCGGAGGTCCAGACTGATGTCGCGGGAGGTAAAAAACTGTTTCATATTATTTATGAACGCCTTTCTCGCTTGTTCAATTCGAGACCTAATTTCCATTTTGGGGTCGCATTGGCTATTGATGTTTGTACCCAAATACTTGAAAGTTTTAACTTGTTCCAATGTGCCTCCATTTACTGTTAAGTTGGCAATAATATTTGTTTTTGTAAACACTAGTAATTGCGTTGATGTATAAACCATGTCCTTCGCTGTACTGAACTGTACGGTCCATCATAAACTGTAGATCCTTTATATTATCTGCAAGAACTACGGTATCGTCTGCATATCGGATGCTGTTTATTGCCATGCCATTCACTTTTATACCTTTTAATATGTTATCTAGAGATTCTCTAAAGATAGCTTCGGAATAAATATTAAACAACAGTGGCGATAAGATGGAGCCCTATCTAACCCCTTTTTTAATCAGTGTAGCTTCGGATTCTAACTGCGGCTATTTGGTTCCAATATAACTGCGAGATTATATTAATTTCTTCGTTGTCCACACCGGTTTTACTAACAATTTCAATGAGCTTGTCATTCTTACCCTTCCACAACAATATAGAACATATTTACATCAGAGCTTGTCATGTTTCACGCAGTCGAAAGCTTTACGGTAGTCAACGAAACAAGCATAGACATTAATACACCTTTGAGTCAGCACATTTAGAGAGAAAGGGCCTCACGTGTGCCGTAACCATTCCTGAACCCAAACTGCGTTCTGTCTACTTGATAATGTCGCATTTTCTGAAAATACGAGTATGTATGATTCTCAAAAAGATCTTAATCAACTTGATTATTTCTGAATGGACGTTATCAGGACCTGTTGCTTTCCTGTTTTTTTTGTGCTTTTTTCGCTTTTCTGGTATCCTATATCTTTTTCTTGTATTTCAGTAATCGCTGTTTTAATTTTTGTCCAGGTTTGCTCCATTTGTAGTGGTTCCCAAATCGCTATATTCGTTAGCTTATCTTCCAATTTGGCTTCTATATCCCTTAATATGTCAGGGTTTTTCAGTTTATCCAAGTCGATACCTTTCCTAGGAGCGCAGTTACTCGTTTTTTTAAAGCGTTTCATCCTGAAGTCCATCACAAATAAAGTATGATCGCTATTTATATCAGCCCCAGGATAGGTTTTTATTGATTTTATGTATTTTTTAAAAACTGAGGATATCATAATAAAGTCAATTTGGTTTCTGACGATATTTTCTGTAGTGTGTCTTGGTGAGGTCCATGTGTATAGACTTCTCGAAGTAGTTTGAAGAATGAGTTGGTTAATATAAAGTTATTTTTTACGCAAATTTCCTCGCTCATTTCATTTCCCTAAGCCATAAGGTCCAATCAGATCACCTTCAGCGCCTGATCAGATTTTTGCATTTAGTTCGCCGATGATTACGGTGATTTCCCCCCTTTTTAGTAAGTTGCAGGACCTCAGTTACATGACTGGAGAATTCTTCCACTTCTGCATCTGGCTCAGGGTTGCCAGATTAGGGGATTTTCCCCAAAAATTAGGGGATTTTTTTTTCTTTGGGGTATTTTTAGGGGATATTTTATTCTGGGGATTTCTACTGGGGAAACAATATTTACCTGGGGAATAACAGGGAATTTTCAGTTTGACGCGATTGGACTCAAATATGATCTCTTAAATCACAAAATCAGATAAAAACACAAAAATCCAATTATTCTGATCATAAAATGTAAAAAATATATATTTTACTAATCTTTATGTCCGAGCTGCGCTGACGCCATCTATAGTTGTGGCATAAAAATATTTAATTTATTATTAATTAATTTAATTTAGTTTGGTGCTAGAGGTATCGGGTTCGATACCCGAAGCCTTCTTTCAAGAAACTTTTTTCTTATTTTTATTTAATTTATTAATATCGCATTATTGGAGTTTTCACTCCTGTCGTACGATCTTAATCACACACCTTTTAATTTTTTATCTTGTTTTTACTGTTGGTTATAATTTCTCTCTTTCATTTGAAAAATAAAAAATTTCCTGGACAAAGTAGCTTTTATTTGCACTAAATATTTTCTAGTTCTTGAGGCTTTATTTGTAACAGAGCCTATTTTGGGGATATTTTAGAGATATGGGGAAAATATTTTAGCCACAAAAAATTATTAAAATCCAGGAATAAAATATCATAATCTACGAAAACAAAAAAAATTTTTTTAGGGATTTTTTTTCAAGAAGTCCTAAATTTGAGGGATTTGTCAAGTTCGACTGGGGAAATCGAGCCGAACGGCCTGGCAACCCTGAATCTGGCTTTTCACCCGTGGGTGCATATACCTACTTGTATGATGTTCATTATTCTATGCGTTGTTTGTAGTTTAATTAGCATGACTCGGTCGTTTAGTGGTAAAGTCGGTGACTGATTTTGCAACATCGTTTGTGAGCATAATAGCGGTACCATATCTATGTCCACGGTCTGAGCCTCCTGAGTAGGTATATGCGTCCACCACTTGTCTGCTGTACTCCTGCGCCAGCCCATCTAACTTCACTGAGGCCTAAAATGTCTATCTTTAACGTTTGCATTTCAGCTGCAATGTTTGCTAGTTTTCCCAGAGCGTAGAGACTTCGTACATTCCATGTCACAATTCGTGTTACTCTGTCGAAAATTTTATACTTTTCACGATTTTTATCGTGTGAATTTCTGGGTAACGGGGGGATTCTTAGCACCCCCTCCTCATTTAAGAGATGCCTCGGACTGAGGGCCGTTTCCTTTACT
>JAEQML010074282.1:0-14468 GCA_016904865.1 Pissodes strobi | reverse complement strand
GGGGTATTGAAGTTCGTGCTGCTTCATTGTAGAAATTAGCTGGTTAGCTTGCTGGATTTCTTCTTGATTCACTTCTTTAAGTTCCAAGTGGGTGATCTCCATGTTCTTGCTTTGATTGAGCTCCAATTGGGGAATATCCAGGCTATAATACATGTTGCTGGATTTTTCTGGCTCGAACATAAGGCCATCTATTTCGAGTGGACAATTATAGGACCAGGGTAGGTTCCTTCACTGTTGAGCTTCTTTTTAGGTTGGTACAATAATCCATTATTGAAACTGGTTTAGCTGGTATTACAAGGATTTCCTTATTGCTGATTCTGTTGATGCTCGATTTGGTATAATGGACATGGGCGATTGGACAAGTATTTACGTTTCTTGTAAGAATGGACACAATACAGGATTCTTCGGTAGAAAGCTCATCTTGAGGGCAGATAAAGAGATTTTCTATCTTCGGGCATTCTACGTCTAGAGAGAAGCTTCTTTCTTCATTGAGTAAAATATAAGGTTGAGGAGAGATAATTATTTGGCTTTTGATTGGGATAGGTATGATTTTATATAATGTAAGGGGTTTCGGGTCGATAATTGGTATGTGAATTGCAAATATTACTGTGTCATTTATAATTTTAACTTTGGGGGACATTATTTTGTAATAATTAATTGGGCTGTTTAATTGTACTAGATTTTTCTTGGGTACGTTATCTAGTAGTTCTTTAAGTTGAAATTCATTAAGTATAGTTTTGTGCATTACATTGAGTCTAGCAAAACTAATAGATGTCTCTAAATTTATTAAGATTGTTTTTATCCTTATAATTTGATTATTAATGTTATCTGTTATAAGAGATATGTATAAAGCATCAGAGATAGTAAGTTGTCTTGCTTCTAATGTTTCCAATTTATTTCTAATTTTGTTTTGATTTTCGCTTATTTTGTTAAAATTAGATATAAATGTTTTTGTTACCGTTGACAGTATATAATATACGTTGAATTTTTCATTTCGTCATTAAGGCTTTTTTGATTGTTTAAGATACTTGTGAAGTATGTATTGAATTTTTCTTCGTCGTCCGAATCTAAGGTACCGAAAAGCAATTTATTGATTTTACCAACGGCGTTAATTAGACCGCGTTTGGTTTTAGTTTTTGCTGAGATTGCATGCAAAACTGATAGTTGCTCATTTAACATTTCTTTCGTTTGGTTCAATTTTTCGTTTACTAAAAAGGAGAAGTGGTCTTTTAAATTGTCTTTTAATAAACTATGAGTGCTATCAATGATGTCTCCAAAATTTTCTAAACAGTTTTTTATTATTTGTGTGTCGATGTGGTAGTATATAATGTGGTGTGATTTTGTTATATAGGATGGTCCGAGGACAATTGGCAAAATAGGATTAATTAATTTTCTTTCCTCTGCTTCGGTTGCTTTTATCGCGAGAAGCATCATAATTGTCTGGACTACAAGGTGGGTCATTCCCTGAAACAAGAATGCGTCTTTGAGGCTTGATGTTACTTATGTGAATTAATCTTTTCTTAGCTATTAAGCCAGTAGGGGTAGCTTTAGCGGGGACTGACAGTTTTTTGTATTTAGGGCTGTTAATTTTTCGTTGTCTATTTTTGGGAAGTTTCTCATAAATAGGTAATGTTACGTCTATTGGGATTTCTGGACGTCTACCTTCTTTTTCATTTCTTTTTTCGAGAATTCTTTCTTGGTTATCACGTAATTTTTCATTAAGATGGTTTTTTATTAATCTAATTCTTTCTGCATGGTCTTGGATAAACTGAGTTGTAATTTGTTCTTCTGTAAGTTCGAGGGGATTTTTATAGTCTAAGTTACCTTTGATAATTTGAAAAGGCGTATATTTGGACGCATTATGGTTACTATTATTATATGATAGTATGGCATAATTCATTAGATTTTCTACGGATTCTTGGGGTCTTTCTTCAATTAAGGCGGAAATAGTTTCGCTTAATGTTGAATGTAGGCGTTCGACTGGGCTGTTTGAGTTTGGATTATAGGGTGTGCAATAATGTATTTCTACATTATGTAATTGTAGGAATTTTTGAACAGAATCGTTTTTAAATTCGGTGCCGTTATCCGTGGTTATTTTTCTGGGAATTCCGTAGTGATTAAAATACTGAATTAATCTTTGAACGGTTTCAGTTCCATGATGTGTGGAGCTAGGATAAGCTTGTGCTAGTTTAGAGAAACTATCTAGAAATGTAATAAATGAAGTTCCTCTGAGGCTAAAAGTGTCCATATATACATGGTCGAAAGGTTCATAACCAATTGGGGTTGGTTTAAATATTAATTTATTAGGGTGTCTTTCATACTTGTGTTTTTGACATATGTCGCAAAGGTTTATGTAAGTTTTTACATCAGTTTCTAGGTTGGGCCAGTAATAAACCTTTTTAAGTGCTGAGATATTTTCTTGTATACCTCTATGTATTGTACGAGTTTCGTGAAATTGTTTAATTTTTTCTTTTTGTCTTTCTACGTCGGATATATCTTCTAACTTTATTCTAGAAATTCTGAGATTAAAAGCACTATTTTTAAAATATTTTCTAAATGTATTTAAAATGATAGGTTCTATACTCGGCGCGCCGAACAGATTCACCAAACACGGAAAACAAGGATACAATAATTCTTCTTATTTTATGATTCCATTGATTCCAAACATAGAAACTTTCATTAACACACTCTATTTTTATTTTTTGTATTATGGATAAGAAAAATCGAAATGAAAAACAAAACATAGGGTCGATTCAATCATAAAATAAGACGAATTGTTTCCGCGATTGGTGAATCTGTTCGGCGCGTCGAGTATAGTCCTAATTGCTTAAAATATAGGCAATACGTTTGCTTAGGTTGAAATTCTTCTTTTATAATTTTGCATAGTAGTTCTTCAGAAGGTTGGTTAGGTAAATATATAATTAGACGTTTTTTATCGAAAATTTTTCCGTTTTCTATTCGTGGTTTATTGCAATTTGAATTATACTGGATGATTACTTGATTTTTAAAGGAATTTAAGGGTTTGTTAATATACGTACCTCCAAGTATTGGATTTTCTTGGCTTGAATGTACTGTATTGGCTGTGTCGGAAAGTGTTTCCGGATCTGGTTGTTTTGAGGTGCTTGGGAGAAGGATATCTGAGATTATATTAATTTTTGGTGATTGGACGGGTTCTGAGTGACGCAAAGAATTCAAGATTTCGTCAAGATCATCTGGGTTTAAGTCAGGCATTTCTGTAGGGTCAACTTGTGGAATAATAGAATGTTGGTCATCCTCTATAGGATTAATTTGGATGGGGATTCTGGAGAGGGCGTCGGCGTTCGTGTTAATTTTTCCTTTTTTATAAATAATATCATAGTCGTATTCTGACAGTTTTAAACGCCATCTTACGAGTTTGGAGTTAGGTTCTTTGATTGAAAAGAGCCATTGAAGTGGTTTATGGTCTGTTATAATTTTGAACTTCTTTCCAAACAGATATGGACGGAAGTATTTCGTTGCCCAAACAATTGCTAACAATTCTTTCTCTATTGTTGAGTAATTACACTCAGCTGGGTTTAAAGTTCTAGAAGCATATGCAATGGGAAGATCGGAACCTATATTTCCTTGGGAAAGGATTGCTCCTATGGCATAATTTGAAGCGTCTGTAGTCAGAACGAAAGGCTTGGAAAAGTCAGGATATTGAAGTATGGGGTCGTTGGTTAATACATTTTTACAAGTTTCGAAAGCTTTTTTAAAATCAGGGGTGTGTTCTACTTTATTGTTTTTTTTCAAACAATTCGTGAGTGGTTTGGTTATTTTTGCGAAATTTTTAATAAACTTTCGGTAGTAGCCCACAAGTCCTAAAAATGATTTGATTTCTTTTGGATTTTGTGGTATTGGAAAATTTAGAATAGTTTGGATTTTATTCTTATTTGGTTTTATTCCTTCTGGGGTTATCGTATGTCCTAGAAAATCAACTGTTTTTTGTAAAAACTCTGATTTGTCGACTTGAATTTTTAGGTTATGGTTTTGTAATCGTTGAAATACAAGTTTTACATTGGTTATATGTTCTTGTAAAGAGGTGGAAAAAATTATAATGTCGTCCATATAGACGAGGCAAATTTTTCCTTGTAAATCCCGTAATACGTCGTCCATTACTCTTTGAAAGGTTGCGGGGGCATTTTTAAGATCAAATGGCATACGAACGTATTCATAGTGGCCATTTTCAACATTGAAAGCCGTTTTAGGTATAGAGTCTTGGTGCATTTCTATTTGATGAAACCCGGATGCAAGGTCTAAAGTTGTAAAGTAATTAGCACGCCCGAGTTTATCAAGGATGTCGGAAATGTTAGGTAAAGGGTACCTGTCGTCTATAGTCTTTTTAATGACCTCTCGATAGTCGGTCACAATCCGCCATTTTTGTTTACCTGAGGCATCTAATTTCTTTGGGACCACCCAAACAGGTGATGACCAAGGGCTTGAAGAGGGTCTAATAATACCGTCTGCTAACATTTGGGAAATTTGTTTTTGCACCTCGGCTTTGTGTCCATAGGGGTAGCGATAAGATTTAGAATGCACTGGGATCTCGTCAACCGTTTTAATTTCGTGTTTAACTTTGCTTGTAAAAGTTCACTTGGCATTGGGTTTATGGAGGATATCCGGGAATTCGGATAATAGCTTTTGAAGTGCCTTTCTTTCTTCAGGGTTTAAATGGTCAGAACGAATTAGTGAGAAATTATCTTGGGGATAATTATTGGTGTTTTGAATAAAATTAATTTCGGATGTTATTTGTTCCAGGTTGAATATTTCGTTATCTTCTTTGTAAAAGATAGAGCCCTTTTGTTCTATGTCATGGGGAGTAAAATGAATTAGGATGCTTTTGTTACATAAATTTTTGATTTCGAAAGGAACGGAATTATTAGTTACTTTTAGAAGTGATGCTGGAATTTCAATTATCCTATTATTTAAATATGATATATATAATTCAGTTTCGTTAGGTATGTTTGTGTGAATGTTTTTAAGAATGCTTGTTTTTGCGGGGATTTCTATTTTTTGAATTTCGAACTCTTGACGATAGTGTAGGGGAATAGAGATGTTTGAATTATACAGACATTGATTCGATAAATCTATATTTAGGTTTAATTTACGTAAATCCTTTACGCCTAAAATGCCATCGAAATAGTCGTGGAAGTTAAAAAGGATTAACTCTAATTTAGTGTCAATGTCAAATTCTTGTAGAAGGGGGATCTTTATTTTATTTTGAGTATTAGTCTGTCCATTGCAGGTAATTAGTGTGTGCTTAGAATTATATATTTGATTTGGGAAATATTGTTCTGCTAGAATTGGTCTAATGAGAGAAGTGTGACTGCCAGTATCAATTAATAATTTCATAGGGGGTTCTTGCATTTCTATATACGGAAGGGAGTTTATCTGAAACGAATTTATATCTATGAAGGATTGTCCTTTTCTGAGGCGTTGTTGGGAAAATTTTCATATGCATTTTCTTCGGGGGAATATTCTTCAAATCGTTCGTAAAAGTATTCTGACGGATAATCGTCTTGATAGTATAATTTTGACTCTGGGTTTTCATCATAGGGGTGTTCATAATATAATTCATTTTGTAGGTCCTCATCGCGATTTTCTAAGGGATGATTTCCTTCTAGGTGTGTTATTTCCGTGAACTGTAATGGGTTAACATGGGGGTTGTTTCGCCAAAAATTGTGTCTATGTTGTTGAGATGTGTGGCTCTATCTATAGTTCCTTTGGGCACGGTGGTAACACCGGACATAGGTTTAGATATATCTAATCGAGCATTTGGGTTATGTTTTTTGAATACATTTTGAGGTTTTCCAAAAACTTGACGATTAGTAAAGAATTTCTGTTGCACAGGGCGAGCCTGTACATTAATAGGTTGGCTAGGAAAGGTTTGTCTGGGGCCATTAGACATATTATGAAAATCGTTAGAAAAATTGTTAGGTATGGGTGTATTATATCGAGGTTTTTGTTGTGTTATTTGTCTGTGTGGTATGCTTTGTTGTTGGTAGTTCTGATTATTTCTTAGAATTTGATTGCGATTATTTAACTGTTGTTCTATTAATGTATGGTTTAGTATGGTATTGTAAGTATCGTCTAAACAATTGTGATTATTAATCATTAAAATGGTTCTTAGTTCGCTATTGACGTTTGCTAATAAAACAGTTACAGCAGTTTGTTCATTTTGTTCGATAAGAGCAGTTTTTGTAGCTTGAATTAAAGGTTCACTATTTATTTTAAGGTTTATTCTATTTTTTAAAATTTTAATTCTATCAAGAAACTCTATTGTGGATTCATTTTTATGTTTAGTTAAGAAATTGAGTTGTTGTGAAAGAGTATGCCTATTTATTTTATCGCCAAAAACTTGCCTTAATTCAGCTTTAATTAGAGGCCAAGTTGACAATTCCGGATGACAAAGTAAATGGTCACCGGCTTCATCTATTATTTTGGAACAAATGGAAGCAATAACAAATTCCTTAAGTGATACGTCTGTAGTTGTTTCATGATACCTATTATAAAATTTATCTACCGATTGAATAAAGTATTCTAAGTGTTCAGGTTTACCAGAAAAAGGTTTAATAGTGTAAGCAATTTCTTTTGCACTACTTAGAGATGTCATTGTTGTTTCTGGTTTATTATCTTCTAGAGAAATATTTCTAAGATTATTTAAAACACTTTCTATGAGGTAAGGATCTGTTTGTTCGAAACTCATAAAAGAAAAATAGTTTTAAAATAATATAGGTCTGTTTTTACGCAATGTAAAATGATGAAGAGAGAGAAAATAATAACCGAAAAATAAAAATGGAAAAGTGGAATATATATGTAAATGCTTGAAAACAATTCAAATACCAATTTTACAAAAAAAATGGGGTAGGAAAGGAAAATATCTTACTCAAGTTTCAAATTTTTTCTCCAATTACAGTTGTGGGTGAACGTGGTTTCTCTTAGACAAATGGTTAACACCAACGGCCAGGACTGTAGCTTCAGGAATCGAGCACTATGCAGCTTCCAAATATACTTTACACTGGTCTTCTAAGATCCACTAAGACTGCGCCAATTATATGTTTCAAACTTAAACTTTAGTTTTTAAAAACATTTATTTAAAGTTAAAACAATAAAATCTATTCATTAGTTTTCAGAAGTACAATGTTTCAAAACTTAAATAAACAGAGTGACAACTTAACTAGTCGGGATCGAAAGTAAGAGTGTCCTACGAAGTACCTAGGGCGTATTTATATCTAAGGGTAAAGTAAATAAAGTATCTAAGCGATAAGGTAGAGGTGCTAACATAACTCCCGGAAAAAACTGGACGGGAATCGCTACAGAGAGACAGAAATGGAAAAATATGGAAGAAGCCTACATTCAGGAGTGGACGAGGACAGGCTGATAAGAAGAAGAAGAATTATAATAATAATTTTAAAAACGTTCGAGATTTCGACTTTCGAATGCTAAGATAATGATTCATTAGTTTCGATTTATTATTGCAATTAATTTTGCTACGTACATTTAGGATAAGAGTTTTATAATAATTGTGTATCTACGTGCGAGATAAGAATCTGTTATCCCACTCATTTGTGTCACTCAAGAAAATCGATTCTAGTCTGAATAAAGAGTATTTGACTGATTTAGAACCAAAATTAATTATTTCGCAATTAACCCAAAGAGCCCAAAATAATTTAAAGAACCCTCGAGAGATTAACCTATTACGTTTTTCCGAAATATAAGCTGATGAATTAGCTGCAACTTCCTATTATACAACAATTTAATCTTCTTGGCCGTCAAGATTTCCAGATCTGAATCCAATAGAACATACGTGAAAAGTCATAGAACCTCGAGCTACCTCGCGCTTTTGAAATGTGTGATAACGTTTGCTTGCAATTTAAATGTTTTGATATTCTTAGACAGATTTAGGATGAGAGTTATGTAATTATTACGTAATTTATAATAATTATAATAATAATTTTAAAAACCGGCAACCGTCACTTGTGAGGTTTTGAACGGTTAGGATCTTTATTATTTTATAATACATTTTGCGGTGTTAAATTAGGACAAGAGTTTTATAATAATTAATTATCTACCCTGCTAATTTTTCGTGAGATAAGAACATCATAGCGCACTGCTTACCATTACGAAAAGAAATTCTTTAGTGTCAAATTGACATATTCCTCTACACATTTGGCAGATACTTCTTGGATTCTTCGCGTCAATTTTGTACTTGTCACAAAAATAATGAACATTAGATTCAGATATTATGCACTCGTTATGCAACTTTACAAGGTTATATTATTAATGTTCTTACACCGCTTGTATTGTAAATATCTAATACCGCATTCTACAATTTATTACAATAGTTTGAGAGATGGTAAATAAAACAGTTTAGTAAAAACAATATAAATATCTATTGTCCAAGGCCTAAAACATTTACGCCCTACCCGATAAGTATAATGCGCATGTCTTTTTCTTTGAAATATACTTGAATTGTTCATGAGGCTTGGCAACTATTTATAATATAGTATTTAAGAGTTGTGTTATGTCTTATTTATGTTTAGCTTTGGGTATTTAATTCTGAGATTTTAACTTCAAGGTTTCTTTAACTTGGGATATCGATACTTATTTTAGCTTTGAATTTGTTATGTTAGGAAGGGCAGCCGCAAGTTAACAAACATTATGATGTTTGTTTGACTTAATCCAGAGATGTTCTTTCCAGAGATGAATTCGGTCGCCAGATGTAAGGGTTTAGGATATCCAAAGGAAGTTTCAAGCATTTCAAAGTTTTTAGGAACACTAAGTTAGCACTTGTGCAATTTATATCCTGAGCTAGACGAAGCGATATAAATTAAAACTTTCAATAAAACTTAAGTGGAGCTAAATCCGCTTTGTTAGGGGGATAGTAATGTGAAGTTAGGAAGTAGTTGAGAATACGAAAGAATCAAAGACAAACCCAACTATTTCAATAGAATGAGTATTGTTGACGACGACACGAAGAGAAAGCCGGCAACCGTGCAAGAAGCGACTCCGACGAAGGGCGAGAACGAAGACTTCCTTCTCTAGCGGCGAGCAGCACGATAAACATGTATTAAAAACAGTCCATTTATTTTCTGTAAAACAAGTTAAATAAATAAATTTAAAAACGCGTAAACCATCCTAAATTTATTTGAGGTACAAGAAAGAAAGTCAAACGCGTCTCTTTATGATGGTCCTTCGACTCGAATAATTAGAGTAATAAGTGGAAATCGGTGTGTTAAGCGCTGCTCGCGCTGCCATATTGGGTAAGTCCTTCAATCCATAAAATTCCTCTCCCTTTGTGCCGTCTTGATTTGTGTAGGTGCAGTACATGCGGTATATAGTTTTATTATGCGATATTGATCTATATAATAGAATAATATAGCTTTGAAGCGAAAATTTACAATCAATAATAATAATACAAATACACGTTTTATTAATCACACGCGATTTTGAACCTTATATACATTCGTGGCGGCGACGGCGCGGCGCCGGCGATCGAATCCGATCGATATAGGGCCTATTGGCTATCTCCCTTCCACACCAGCTGCCAGCTGTTCCTTTCTCTCGCGCGCTTCTGTGGAGCTCTGTTAGCAATTGCGACGTTGCCGGACTTTAATTATATTATTATTTTTTATAGAAACTTAAGTAGTTCGATTTTATTAATTCGATTAAGCGAATCACTTCATAAATAATTAAATTTCGGCATTAAGGGAATCATCTGGTATTTTGAATAAAAATAAAACAATTATTAATATTAATCTTATGCGATAAACTTTAAACAAAATGTCAGACGAGGCGATAAAAAAACTTAAGCGACAAAGGGGCTCAATAAAAGCCAAGCTTACGATATTTTCAAAATATCTTTAAATATATATCTATTAATGACGTACGCGAAAAAATAAATGTAACAACAGATGAGGATGATTTTTATCAATTAGAAGTTCGTCTGACATTATGCGATAAATTACTAGATGAATTTAATGAAATTCAATCGGATTTAGAAACGATAGTCTCAGAGGCGGACTTGGAAGAAGAATTTAAAGAGCGAGAAGCGTTTTCAAATACATACTTCCAAGAAATAAGTAAGGCAAAAAAAATGATTTTTGAATATAACAAACACAATAATAGTAGCTCAGATCGCGAAAGTGTAGTTTTCAGAGATACTCATACAAATGTTAAACTCCCTCCCATACAAGTTCCTAAGTTCAGTGGCGACTACGAAGGGTGGTTAGAATTTCGGGAAACCTTTGAATCACTAATTCACACAAACGAATCGCTAACTGGCATCCAGAAATATCATTATTTAAAGGTATCTTTGTCGGGAAATGCAGCTGAAGTGGTGTCATCTCTAGAGTTTTCTGCGAGCAATTACCTTGTGGCTTGGGATCTTTTATGTGATAGATATAATAATACAAGACTTTTAGTTCAAAACCACATTAAGGCGATATTTAACATTCAAGCGTTTTCAAAAGAAGCATCTAAAACATTACGTAATATAATAGACACCTTATCAAAACATCTAAAAGCTCTTAAACAATTAAAACAAGCCGCTGAACATTGGGATACTTTTATAATATATATTGTTACTTCTAAATTAGACACCGGGACAGTCAGGGATTGGGAAGAATACATTTCAAAATTAGATATGCCGAATCTAAGTGATTTCAAATCCTTTTTAAAATCAAAGGCTGATCTACTTGAAACAATTGAATTAAAGAGTAGTGATGCACGTCAAAAATCAAGTAAAATGAATGGATCCAAGGTCTTTCTAACCAACGATACAGAGGAAAATATTGACGACACTCAAGTTTTGGTTTTTAATACAAATAGTAATGCGCAAAATAACGGTAACAAAATGACTTGTGTCTTTTGTAAACGCGATAATCATTTTATTAGAAACTGTGCTGATTTATTAAAACTATCTCCTACAGACAGGTTACAGCAAGTAAGACAGCTTAAGTTATGCCTAAATTGTTTAAGGTTTGGTCACAAAAATACAGTATGCAGATTGTCCAATTGCAGAAAGTGCAATGGTCGGCACAACACACTTCTTCACATACCTAACCCAAATAACCCAGAAAACGCGCAAAAGACTGACACTGTAGCTACCTTAACCAGTTATAATATGGGTACTGCTCTAATACAAGTCATAGATCATAGTAATAAAACACATACAGTACGTGCGATTTTAGATTCGGGATCACAATCGAATTTTATTAGCCTTGACCTTTGCAAGCGATTAAATTTGAAAACGTCAGAAACTGCCATAGCAGTAGCAGGTATTAATAACACGATCTCCGAAGTTAATAAAAAATGCGAGTTAAAAATGCAATCTCAACACAGCCCTTTTAATGCGATTATTACCTGTTTTGTAATAAAACATATCTCTGGAATGATTCCGAGTACCCCTGTAGACGTCAAAACATTGAAATTACCAGAAAATATACTCTTAGCTGATGCGTCTTTCGATAAGCCAGGTCCTATTGACATTTTGATCGGGGCCAGCCTATTTTGGGAACTTTTACAAATTGGGCAATTTAAGTTAGGTTCCAATCTCCCTATTCTACAAAATACCGTATTTGGTTGGATAGTATCCGGTACTATCGGGATTTATAACAAAAACAATAAAATTCATTGCAATTTTGCCAAGAATTCTGACGTCCAAACACAACTTGCTAAATTTTGGGAGTTGGAAGAGTTTGGTGGACTCAAACATTGGTCCAGAGAAGAAGAATTATGAACAACATTTTAGAGCAACCACTACACGTGATAATACCGGCCGTTTCATTGTTTCAATTCCTTTTAAGGATTCTTTAGAGAAATTAGGAGAATCTAGAACGCAAGCAGAAAAACGTTTTTTAGCCCTAGAGAAAAAGATGGCACGTAATTCCGAATTTAAAGTCCAATATGTAAATTTTATTCGCGAATACGAAACATTAGGACATATGCGAAAAATTTCTGAACAAAATGAAACTCTTATTAGTTATTATATGCCTCATCATGGGGTACTCAAGGAAGATAGCCTGACGACAAGGCTAAGAGTTGTTTTTGATTGTAGTGCGCCCACGACTACCGGGGTTTCTATGAACGATTTACAAATGGTGGGCCCTACAATACAAAATGATTTGCTGTCAATATTGATGCGATTTCGCACATACGCCTTTGTAGTAGCGGCCGATATCGCGAAAATGTATCGCCAGATTCTCGTGAAACCTGACCAACGTCCATTACAAAGG
Organism: Pissodes strobi; assembly: GCA_016904865.1. Classification (NCBI taxonomy): domain Eukaryota; kingdom Metazoa; phylum Arthropoda; class Insecta; order Coleoptera; family Curculionidae; genus Pissodes; species Pissodes strobi. The sequence goes on along the minus strand of JAEQML010074282.1, from coordinate 2,214 downwards.
ATAATTTGGAGGAAAAGCCCTTCTGAGCCTTTTGATATATACGAACTTCTAACAGTTACATACGGTACCAGCAGTGCCGCTTTCCTTGCGATACGTTGTTTGGTCCAATTAGGAATTGAATGCGAAACCGATTATCCGATTTGTTCAGATATAATAAAAAATGACTTTTACGTGGACGATGGACTTTTCGGGGCGGATTCTGTGGAAGAATTATCCGAACTCGGTCTACAAATATCTGAAATATTACGCTCAGGGGGATTTGAGCTTAGAAAGTGGCATTCAAATTCACAAGAAGTAGTTCAAAACATTACGTCAGATGCAAAGGCAATTAGTAGTGTCATTAAAATAGGTACCGATGAAACGACAAAGACTTTAGGGCTTGCATGGTCAAGCGCAAACGATGTACTTACATATAACATGGGCCTAATTTCAAAAACCGGTACAGTCACAAAGCGCTTAATTTTGTCCTGCATCGGTCAAATCTTTGACCCGCTTGGTCTTTGAAGTCCGTGCATAATAACCGCAAAAATCTTACTACAGAAACTTTGGTTGGAAAAATTAGCTTGGGATGAGGCCGTGTCGTGTTCAATTCATTCTATGTGGCTTAAATTCAGGAACGAAATTAACATTTTAAATGACTTAAAAATATCTCGACACGCAATTTGTAAAAATCCGAAGTTCATAGAGTTACATTGTTTCTCCGATGCAAGCGAAAATGCTTACGGTTCATGCGTTTACATGCGCTCTTGTGACCAAGATGGAAACATTCAAGTGCACTTATTTTCTTCAAAAACAAAGGTGGCTCCGATTAAAGTTGTAACTATTCCCCGACTAGAACTATGTGGGGCACTACTTTCCGCCCGATTAGCAAATAAAGTTGTGCCCTCCCTTAAAATAACTCTGGATAATGTAGTATTCTGGACAGATTCTTCAATCGTTTTAGGATGGTTGAAGGCATCACCAAACCTTCTAAAGACATTTGTAGCTAATCGAATTTCAGAAATTGGACTTGGCGACATATTTCTACCAAGCACAACCCAGCCGACATTTTGTCTCGCGGAGTGGCTCCGAGTGAGTTGGTTGATTGTTCGTTATGGTGGCACGGGCCCGAATGGTTGTCACAAAGCGAAAGTTGTTGGCCAAATTCAAAGATAAGTTTAGTCGATTTACCTGAATTAAAATCTCAAGCGCTAAATTTACACGAACAAATGCCTCTCATTGATTTAACTCGATTTTCTTATCTGACTGGTCTAAAACGCTCATGCGCATACGTCTTTAGATTTATCTCTAATTGTAAAAATGCAAATAAAGTAACTAGTAGTTTAACGGTATTTGAAATTGACAATTCGTATTCCTTTTTATTGAAACTATCGCAATCAGAGACATTTTCTGATGAAATTAAGCTACTCTCAGGAGGCCATAATATTAATCGCAAAAGTAAACTGTTTAACTTAAATCCCTTTATTGATAAAAATGGCCTACTTAGAGTGGGTGGTCGCTTAAAGAATTCAGCCTTTCATCGAGACAAGAAACATCTTGTCATTATATCCGCTAAAACTCAATTATGCAAGTTAATTTTCAGGTATGAGCATGTGAAGATGTTTCATGCCGGCCCACAGCTTCTACTTAGCAACATACGCGAAAATCTGTGACCAGTAGGGGGTAGAAATTTATCAAAAAACACAGTGCGATCATGCGTTACATGTTTTAGGTTTAAACCTACTAGTATTACCCCCTTGATGGGTAATTTGCCGCAGAAGCGTCTGGAGATCAGTTATCCATTTCAGGTGTGCGGCGTAGATTACGCGGGTCCATTTTCTATAAGGGATAGAAAGGGTAGAGGGGCTAAAATAACTAAATGCTATTTGGCCTTATTTGTGTGTTTTTCAACCAAAGCGGTCCATCTCGAATTGGTTTCCGACCTGACTACGAACTCTTTTATTTTATCCTTAAAACGTTTTATGAGACGTAGGGGGAAACCAGTTCGGATATATTCGGATAATGGCACCAATTTTGTGGGTGCGAATGCTGAACTTAGGCAACTGTGTGACTTCTTTCGAAATAATGAAAATACCATTCACGATAGTTGTGCCAATGACGGTATCGTATGTCGGTTTATTCCGGTTAGTTCCCCTCATTTCGGCGGCCTTTGGGAAGCCGGCGTGACATCTAGCAAGTCACACCTTAAACGCGTTATAGGAAATGCAACTTTGA
>MU195845.1:2139-14468 GCA_016904865.1 Pissodes strobi | reverse complement strand
TATTTTGGCCTATCTTAAGTAGTTTTCACGCTCAAATATCTTTCAATTGTCAATATTTCGAAAACAAATGGGCGGATTTAAAAAAATCAAACCCCAAAATAAAAGAATTTATCAAATGAGCTATCAAAATACATCTCTCCTCTTGAAAAAAGAACTGAGGGTGGTTTATTATTCTGAGTAATCGAAAAAAAGAGGTTATTATACTTTTGAACGGACATAGTCAAGATGCCTTATTTTATATTTTTGTTTTCTGATTCTTTAATATTTACGTAATATTGTAATACAAGTTCGATGCGTTTAGTCTCAATGTTTAACTCTAAAATGGGTGAACAGCCGTCATTACGCTCTAAAACGTTCTAGCGACGATTGAATTATGACTATCAAACGCCACGATTATAGTAAATGTCAAATAGTTATGGTAAACTCCTATAATTTAATAAACAGAAATACCTACCTATAACTACCAAAGTTTGACATTTTCAGGCTAAAATTATCATCAAATGGAAGCTTAAGAAAAGATTAAGATAAAGTCATATAAACTGTTTTGGCCCATCTTAAGCAGTGTTCACGTTACCAGGCTGCTAAATTTGAAAATATATTTTCAACGGTCCATATTTCGAAAAGAAATGGGCAAATTTTGAAAAATCAAACCCCAAAATAAAATGCTTAAAAGAACCTGTCAAATGAGCTATCACAATACATATCCTTTCTCTTGAAAAAGAACTCAGGGTGGTTTTTAACCCCAAATAAAGGGTAAAATTCATGTAAAAAAACATTTATTTTCATTTTTTTTGGCAAACGCTTGTCTTTACTAATATAGAATTTATTTCAATTAAATGTTCCACCCTGCATATTATTCTGAGTAATCGGAAAAACGAGATTATTATACTTTTGAACGGACACAGTCAAGATGCCCCAATTAATATTTTTGTTTTCTGATTGTTTAATAGTCACGTATTATTGTAAGGCCAGCCGACAAGGGGGTTCTAGGTGGAAATAAATGGGGGCAAGCTGCATTACAGTTTATTCTCTTTGTTTTGATGTGTTGAATACGATACTCAATTTGCACGGTTTATCGATCCCGGATTTGGCCGCCATATTGAAAAATTCTATATAAAAATTATATTTTCATGGATTTTTTAAAATAACTCGGTCTGGATGCACAGTGCAGAAAATTTTCAAATGATCCAAAAACAAAGCCATTTAAAGTCTCTACAAAAAAAGGCCCTATTCACTGCTTTGGTAGATACACAGATTGCCGAGATACAGACACTTAAATACCGAACATACATTTTCTAGTATGCATTTATAGAAATTATTCCACTTTCTTGTTGCAAATGTTCTAATGTTTAATAATAATGTGTACTTACATAATATGCTTTACTAATACATTCGTTGTTTTTGACGTAGACGGTTGATCAATTGGCTCATCAATGTTTTCTTCATCAAACTGTACGGCTGGTTCTTGTTCATTGTCTATTTCTTCGAAATTTTCATCGGTCATTAATACTTCTAATCGAGAATCGATTGCTTCATCGTCCTCTGGATCTTCTATAATAGTGTCAGAATTTGAACACGCTCTTCCCTGGCACGAACCGCACACTAGTGAACAGTGTAATCCTGCTTTTCGGCAATTACAGGCTGCGTTGCAACCTTTCCTACATTTAGAAGAAATCATCTTCAATAACTCTTGGGAGGCGGCGTCTTGCAGCATAGGAATCGGCATAAGTCCATTGGGCGACTGCTTCCAACCCCAGTCAGCGGGTGATTTGCCTTTAGGACTTGTAGATAGGTACGAACTGGATGCATACGAGCTGCATCTTGGGTTGGAGGAAGAGATGAAGGATTAAATAAGCTCTTTGTTATAGATTGCGCAAATAATTGGTGTCTATAGGTGTGTAGTGATGTGTCGTCTCTCTTTGCCCCATAAAGTGCCATAAGAATTGAATTCCAGCTTTGGTTATGCTTTCTGGAGTTGCATTTGGGTCTTTTAAATCGTAAATAGCGGTTTTCAGGCTTGGCTGATTTCTTAAAACCTTAAGGAATTTTATTTTACCCTGCCTGTAGATTGCTGAAGTGATGTCGCACCCACTAAATACAAGTAAGAACAAAATGTTTTCTTTCACAGCTGGGTCCAAGCGTGATGCAGCGGGTGAATAAAGTATGTTTCCTGCTTTTCCCTTTCCTTGCTTTAAAAAGTATATGTTGTTTTCAGATTTACACAGTCCAGTAAGTATAACGTGTAAATCAATGTCCTCACCTACTATCATCACTGATCCAAATTTGTGTGACATATTAACAGCTGTATTAATTATGAGAGTGTCAGCATCTTCTAACGCCTGTTTTACTACAATTTCTTAAGTTTTAAACCGGATGCACAGCATTGGAATCAGCCTGCTTTTATTCCTTCCACTTGCCAGAAATTTAACTTGTGATGTAGTGATTTTCATTGTTTCATCAAAAACTATTCGGCTGTGGGACAATTTTTCATCCGACGAAAGCGTTCACCACTTTTGATTGAGTTTTCGTTGTTCTTATCTGGATATCCATCAAATAATATAACGGCGTTTCTTGGGTAATGCTTCTTAATATATTCAATGTATTTATCCAAAACAGCTGAGTAAAATTCTTGTTGATACCACACAACTCGCTGAATAAGAAAACCACCGTCAATGACGTACTTATAAAGTGTCATTAAGATTAGCATTTTCTGTGATTGGTGTAAACGCCTCATATAGAGCAGACTTTTTCGTTTTTCGCATTCCTACATTGTCAAAAAGTGAGAGTGGATAAGGAGCCAGTTCATATTCAAATTATTCTTGAAACTGTTTAGATGATCTCTTGGCATAGAAAATTCTTTGAAAAAGCAGAGTAGGGTTAATTGGAATCATCGTCTGACCTACTTTAATTCCTGAATTTATGGATGCAATTTCTAGAACCCTCTGTTTTCTTTGAAATTTAATATCTGCAAAACTACTTCCAGTAAAACTTGTTGTCATCGACAAACCAACATCGTACGCATTGTAACAATTAATTTTGTCGTCTCCTATTATTCCTGTGCTTAGAGATATTGTATTTTCATTTTGCTGATATAATAGCGTGCGAAACAGCAGTGCACTTTGTCTTTATTTTTTCAGCGTCCGTCACGGCGTTTATTTTTCAATATTATGGTTTTTATAAGGCAATCAAGAGTCGTATGGAATATCTTTCTCAATACCATTTAAAAAATTATCGGATCGTTGATATTGTTCGTTGTCATATACTTTCGTTCCTATATCTTCAATAACGATTTCTGCTGCGGATTTTACTATTCTTAAGCGTTCCTCGTGTTCGTCTTTTTTTGCTCATTTTGCTCATTTATGCTCTCGCTAAAATTTGCTTACCTGTGTCTCGAAAATAAATGATGATTTTAGAGTTTAGTTACCGTAATATCTTCCCCGTATTTTTCCAACAATTTAGTTTTTATTGTTCGTGCATTGGGTATGTCACCTTGGTATCCTTCAAATAGGTCGTCTAAATAAAATTGGTTTTCTTCACGATTTGATTCCAAAAATATTCCATATTCTATACCGCCCAATATTAACGTGCATTCGCTTATCGCTTCGGGTAGTACAATAGGCACTAAAAATAAAGACGATCGACAGCCGAAGAGGCTGGAAAGAGTCATGATCAGGTGATTTGGCCCCACCCCGGTTACTATGGTGCTGTTGCCGGACAATGAAGAGTACAATAAGTCACAATTTGAAATTAAATAACGCTAACTTATATATAATTCAATCAATGTTTGCATTGGATGTTAAATAACTTCAGAACCGGTAAGTTTACAGAATAAATGTATATTTTTGTAAAGAATTAAGTTTTTTTTTGGTTACTTGAAAATTTTCTCTACAATGCACATAGTCCGAGATATTTTGAAAAATCCATGAAATCATTATTTTTATATGGGATTGCTCAATATGGCGGCCAAATCTGGAATTGATAGACCGTGCAAATTTAGTATAGTGTTCAACACATCCAAACGAGGAAAATAAGCTGTATTGCAACTTGCCCTCATTTATTTCCACCTAGGCCTATTTAGAACGACGTACCGACTGACCTCAAATAGTATAATTAAATAAACAGAAATAAAAAAAATTGTGTGTGCTTAAGACGATAGAAGTGAAAACTTCAACAAGGGGGGTCATCGTTTGTCAGAATTTCGATCCGAGCCTTCGTTGCAGAGATACGGGCGAAAAACGGTTTTCCCCCCAAAAACCTCTCTTAAATTAAAGCCCCGGTCCCCGCCGTATGGTCTAAGGTGGCCCCCCATGGGGCGCCCCTACCATAAAAATTTCGACCTCGTACCTCTTCCCGTTCTCCCGAAATTATTTTTTAAAGTTTTTCCTTCTCCCCCCGTCCCCTGGCCAAACGGGTGTGATACGGGGTCCCGTTTTCGTCCAGGATCTTTCTTTCTTTTCCCTCTACCTATACGGGAACATGCCATACATATTCGAGCGTGACGGCTCCAAGCGTGACGCGTGATGCGTGACGCCTGACGGATTTACTGAATTCAATCCCCAGGAAAAAAAACGCAAAACGCGCCTAAAGAAGTTTTCACTTCAAAAATCCTACCTGGTAGTTATACCAAATAGAGTAGCGTTGGCGGGATATTTCTACATAATTTGACGGAGTACGGAAATAACTATGAGAAAACACAAATATAAATAAAGTGATATTTTAAGGGAAAATATTTGCCTATTATGTTTCTGAATTTAACCTTGAATCTAAAAATAACTCGGGCGTCACAACGAACGTATTACATAGTTTGGGTTAGTAACGACGGGCTTTGCAACATGCATTTTACATATTTTCTGAAATATGCACGGTGGTTGACATTAAGCAAAGTTCTCGAATTAGTATATGTACCGGGTGTTTCCTTATATTTTGCGCCACCAGTGGAACCTCCATGCATGCAAAGCCGCATAACTCTATAACATGCATTTATTATATTTCCGAATAAGTTCGGAGTTAAGAGTATGAGTATGCGGCTTATCTTTTAAGAGTAAATTAAAATAGCATTAATACAATTATTAGGTACTACACAAATATTAATTTTTATTCCGATGACAGTCGGCCTAAATACCTTCAAATATCTATTTGAAAAGTGAATGAATCTTCACGTACCCGTCAGACTATATATGGATCATTTGTAATAAAATATGTTCTAGATACAGTAAGGATAAATTCATTATCTGATTTTGCCTAACACACTTCGAAGATGATCATAAATGAAAGCAAATTTTACGTGTTTGCCAAGAGTACAAAATGAAAAGTAGTTGTCCGATCACTGAAGTTAAGCAACGTCGGGCGTGGTTAGTACTTGGACGGGTGGCCCCATGGTTTAGTTTTATGAATGTTCCACTTCTACCGCGTGTGAACTCTTTTTAATTTAATATAGTTTTCAATATCGCTCTGCTGAAGTTTTTACTTCTGCCGTGTGGTTTTATGCATACACCTTTTTTAACCCTTGGTTAGTCGCGCGGGTGACATATGTCACCCACTCCCACTCTTCACAATACAGTTTTTTAACAGGAACGTTCTGGCGTCCATGGATTTTAGTAGCTGCTGAGCATTCGAAGCTCTTTATGGTATCCTAGGCGGGTTTATTGAGAAGTTAGTTGTTTTCCGTATTTTGCCTGAAATATTCGACTGGGTGACATTTGTCCCCCGCGCGACTAAACGTGTTAGTCATTTTGAAAAGGTGTGTATATAGGTTTCTTAAGATATTTTGTATTATGTTAAAGTATTTATTGCGGCAATCGACGTCACTAATTTTATACAAGGTTTTGTACAAGGTTTTGTGATGTATCATAATATTTCTTACTAATATTATATCCCAAATAGGATAAATATAAATTTGCAATTACCTAGTTCTTCAAAACAACTTATCTTTTATATGTACATATTACACTGTATTTGTACATTGTATGTACATATTACATTTGTATTTGTATGTACATATGTATTTGTGTGTATTTGTGTGTATTTTTTTTATTTTTTTTTGTACATGTATTTATATATATGTATGCATTTCTTTCTATGCACATGTTCTATTTGTATGTACATATTACAGTGTATTTCGCAGATAGATAATGGACCGTCCACCTAAACGACAAATGGCTGTAACAAGTAGTGATCCAGATATTTGGTTAAAGCAGTATAAAGAGCTAAGCAATGAGGAACAGGACGACCGTATTACTGAAGACGAAAATATGTTACAAATATTAGCAAATATTTTTTTGTCTTATAAAAATAGTAAACACCCCCAATAATCCAAAAATATGACCATTGATTTTATTTATAATTTTTTTTCTTATTAAAGTGATCTAAATTGCGTGGGTGACACATGTCACCCACGCGACTATACGCGTATACAATCCTTGCGCGACTAACCGAGGGTTAATAGAACAGCCTGTATATTATTATAATTTTGTATTATACGTAAGATTCTAAACATATTTCCTGTATGATGTCATTCTTTTTAACAACATATCTGATGACACTGACTGACCATTGGCACCATGAGTACTAAATTTAATACCTTGATTGATAGTACCCACCAAGGTACCAAATTTTGATAAGTAAGCACCATTAAATAATTTTCTAAATGTTAAGATAGAAATGTGAAACGAATATTGCTTTATCTCTGAACGTTTTCTTGCTACAAAGGCACAAAACAGCCAAAGAGCCTATTTTCATCTGTTTATAAATTCGAAACTATTCATTTCATAAGAATGACATCATATATAAATTCTGTATAGAATGTTACGTATAATAAACAACTATAATAATACACAGGCTGCTCCATTTAAAAAGAGATATGGTTGATCCAGTGCAACTATAATGACCTCATTAGCAATATTTATTAAGCGTACCATAAAAAGCCCAAGAAGACAAACACAATATTCTCCTGAAACTATTATTTCAATAACCTTGAATCTAAAAATAGATACTAAAGTGCTAATAGCTATAAATTAAAATGGCAACACCGCTGGGCTTCGCAGTGCTACTTTGATGTATATTTGAAAACATGTGGGGTTTTGAACAACCGTAAGATATCTTTTTTGGGCTTCGGAACGTCAAAAAGTTTCTATTCGCTTTTCTGTAAGGAAATCATTGCCCCTCTCCTTTCCCCTCTATAGGTTTTCGATGATTTTAAGACGATAGGTAAAAAGTATACTCGCCTAAACGCCCTGCATGTGCCGGGCTCCAAAACGCCCCATTGGTCTCCGGGTTTTACTTCGTACTATTTATAGGTATATATATATATATATATATATATCAATTCCTTGACCAATATGCAGATTCCAGATGGAATTGTGATGTCTTATGCTGATGACACAATGGTGGTATTTTCAGGAGACTCATGGTTTTCTATCAAAAATTCTATGATTGAAGGTTTAAAGAAAGTAAAAAACTGGTTAGACTCATTTAAATTAACATTAAAGGTCACTAAAACCGTTGTTTGAGTTTACAAAATCAACGCTAAAACTAAATATACAGCCTTTACAATAACCTTTGCAAGTCGACCTGAATATAATCATATTAGTATTGAAAATTTTGACAATGATATTATTTATAAAGTTGACTCCATAAAATATTTCGGAACCATTGTGGATAGAAACCTTAAGTGGAATCAGCACGTTAAGAGACTAACGAGTAATATAAGAAATCTGCTGTATAAATTTTAAATATTAAGGGATATCCTCAGTAGGAAAATATTAATTAGTGTTTACAAGGCCCTAACTGAGTCACTTATGAGATATGGTGTGTAGGGTGGTATGTACCAAAACTCGCTAAGCCCCTTGACTGTAGTCCAGAATTACATCCTTAAAATTATATAACGTAAAAATAAACGTTTTCCTACTGACCTACTATATTTTGAAGAAATATTGACTATTAGAGCGATTTATTGTCTTACAGCTTGTTCACTCATTCATAAAAACACTAACTTGAAGAGATTTAGCACACATAGTCATGAAACCAGAAGCAAAACCGGCAGACTTCCGCAACTTCCTACCAACAGCACCTCAAAGAAATTAAGATTATTCTTATACAGTGGAACTTCCCTAACTCGAATCTCCAAGGGACACGAAGTTAACTTCGAGTTAGAGAAAATTCGAATTATAAAAAATACACTAAAATCAGGCTTTTTTCAGTTTATTACAAAAAAACATTATGTACATACAAGGCAAATACCTATACTACATTGTATGTATGAGAAAATCCAACTTATAAAACAAAATACATAGGTACAGGGTGTTTGATTATATTTACGTGGCTTCTGGAGCCTTAATTTCTTAAAATAGAAAAAACGGTTTTACACAAAAATTTTAGGTTGTTTTCCATATCATCTTTTGAAATTATCAGGAAAAAAATATAGCATCAAAAAGTTGAAAAATATAGGCAATTTCAACTTTTTTAATTGTAACACTGTATATTAGGCACTAAAACGAAAGATCTTTTTTTTTTACTTCAATATGTTGATGTTATTTGGGTGTGGGTGAGCCATTTTTGAGATATATTAGCTTAAATTATAAATAAATTGCAAAAAAAAACCGTAACAATGTAATTGTTTCCATGCCTTTCTTAACACCAGTATGAAACCTTTTTGCAATTTCTTTCCACTCTTCACTCCAAATCGGTAAATGGGTATAAAAATTCGACTTAATGCTTGGGTGCGCGCTGAATATCCGTTCGAGTTTTAGAAAAAAGATTATGTAAGTCACAGATACAACATTTATAACTTGTCGTTGGGGATATAAAAGTCCTCTACGATTTAATGTATTAATGAGATCAAAATTGTCCTCAGCAATAAATTGCTCGTCATATACCAATTTTTATTTACACCTGCCACATTTTAGTTCTTTTAACGTAATATAACAACAATAATCCCCCAAATATGTAATTAACGGCAATACATCTTTGATATCCTGAAAGTGATCAGTATTTATTAAAATTTGAGACAACAAGGTTTCAATTTGGGAAAAAGTCTTGTTGAGAGCAATTTTCATCTGGGTCATAATCAGGTAGCTCATTAACATTACTAGGGCCAAAACTGCGAGACTAACGTGCTAATATAAATTGAATTCTAAGTCTCATCTCTGCTTCATATAACTGTAGCACGGAAATATGATTCTGCCATTTGCATGTCTTTACCAAATCTATCTTCAAGAGGGCCTTTTTGATATTTCCCTAAACTTACGTCCTTTGGAAACCCGAAAATATGAATATTAGGCCCATTTTTATTCCTTCAATTACAGCCAGGAATGCAACACTTTTAAGGCATAATTACACCAAGTATCAGTAACCACAAAACTGTCCGAACACGAAAGAAATACATACAATCAAAACAAAAACAAGACGAACAAAAACTTATAAAGGGTGCCGTACACAAGCCGCCAAGCAACAGGTCTTTAAATCCGAAATATACACTTTTACGTATTTAAAAATACGCCTAACCATATAAATTGTATACCTAAATATACAACAAAATATTAGATAAGTTTCACGCACTTAAAGCACATAAATAATTTCGATATCACAAAAAAAGCAACACAATAACATTAATTTCCGATTAAGGCAGCCATTAAGTACGAAAAATTCACAAACTAACAGTTTGTTTTGTTTTCGCTGTTGCCGGCTCTATAAGGAACGTATAGTTGACTCTCGCTAATTGGCGAGTGTTGGAGCCAGCGGTACTGCCAGTTATTGAGATCGGCAAATTATCCGGCGAGTATATTATGTAAAAAAAGGTGTCTATATTATAAGATGCATAATGTATCTAATACATATGTTTATATTTAGAGAGATGATTAGTAATAATGCACGAAATTTAACACGTACTTATTTACTTGTTTCCATCTCGAGAATTTCTACACAGCGCGCAGCGACGGCGCGCGGCGGCGGTCATCAATTATCCGGAGTCGCCGATTGAGCGGCAGATTGTCGAGAGTTAACTGTATTATTTTAGGAGAGTGCACGAACAAGGTAGTAGTATCAGACACATAAATAAATAAATTACGAAATACCATGATATAAAAAGAGAAAAGAGCATCTTATCGAAATATGTTTTTTGCAATATTGGAGAAATTGTAATGTAAGAGATACATTCTTCATATACGGGCATCCTAATATTCGCTACTATCGTAGTAGTAAGGCAAAGTTGTAACCGATCGCGATTACCCTTCCACCCGCCAGCCCTCCTCCTACATATGCGCTCCAAATACCAAAGGGTACATACATGCACGACGTCACGAGCTGAAATTGTGTGTGCACTTAGTCGTTTTGTAGAGGTGCTATTGCTTCATTGCTGCATACCCGGTTACCGAAATTTGGTTTTAATTATTTTAAAAAAGTATCAGTGGCAGCATATTGTAGATAAACATAGCTTTATCTCAGGAAAGTGTCTGAAAAAATATTTCGTGCATGCAAAACCGATTGAAAATCTTTGCTTTGGGTTTGGTACCTTAAACAGAGAGATTTCACGCATTTTCCTAGGTAACAAAGTTTCATGCACGATTTCCAGCAATTTAATGAATTTAACATGCAAAAAACTTATTTGCAGGAGTGAGATATTTGCTGCTCGTCTGGTAGGCGGCATATTTATGTCTACTTGAGAGTGCCAGTGGTATAGAAACGTGAGATGTCACATGAAATTCTCCGTCATTAGGTGTAGATATTTAGGACCGACATATCCATGTCATGATACAATAAATTCGAGATACGATATTCAGATGTAGGTACGTCATCTGGTGAGCAAAATTTTGGCTGGCAACAATGAAATGATGATAAATCGTTTCAATGGATAATTGCTCACCACACGACGTAGACACATCTGAATATCATATCTTGTCTTTATTGTACCATGCTCAGTAACTATACCAAGAACATTGTTTGGAACAATAATTGTTTCTTTGACAAATATCTCCTTGGTAAAGTTCCCTAGATATTGATATATCGAGCCTAAAGCAAGGAACATTTAAAGGGAAAGGTTTTGCATACCCAAGCTCGCAAATGATGAATTTGTGATTAAGAGGCTGCAGATAATACCCTCACGCTTCGTTTGAGAAAAGCATAATATTAAAAAAAAACATTCGGAATAGTTTTTTTTTCTATTTTACGTTTAAAATGATTTCATCTCGACACTCAAAGGATTGTCGAAAAGGACCTTCTTTCGAAACTACTTTTTTATTTTATCAAAAGTCGGTTGCACTGATATTAACAAAATTGTTTAGGTTAAGGCCTACCTGAGTTGTAGCACTGCTCCGTTAGAAAGATATCTCCAGTAGTAACTATGTCAGAAAGAACATGATGAACGCACAACTACTAAAAAAAAATGTTTTTTTAAAAATAGAATGATTTCGTATAATATATGATTTCAAAGACATTTCACGCACTCGCACGTTAAAGGAGGTTAATTTTGTGCTCGGCCCAAAAAATATGGTAATTTAAAGCTAGTATCTTAATATACTATTTTATATACCTAAATTGCACTCCCTTCCGCTGAGGGTTTTAAAAATTAAATTGCAAATATCCGCACTGACGTATACATATGCACAATTTTGCGCAGTAGCGAATAGTCATTTTTAAGAAATTAAATCTCAATATAAATTTGAAGGTATGAGAGTTCTATTTAGAAATTTAATTTTAATCATATTCTAATGATTTACATTATATACAGTAGCTCTATTAAATAATCCACGAACAGCTAAATCTAGTCAAAGTAAACCTGCAGCTAAGCAAAACGAGACGTATTGGATATATCCAAGATTAGGTACGTTTCACATAGCAACAAGCTTTTGTGCCAACTCCAATTACTCAACAATGTATCGAGAAAGCTTTGTTAGAAATAGACACTGTAACAGGGATGACTTCCAAAATCGGATAGTGCAAATTGAAGAGGTGTATTTGCAATGCTCATACGTATTATCTGCCAATCCTGCCTTAGGTTATTTTGCATAAAACGGCTATCAGTAATGAATACCCGTTTGTAACAAAGGAATAATACTTTTATATCACAATTTTTTCATCCAAAATACTTCATGAGAAAAATAAATATTAGTGCTAAGTTTACAACATGAATAAAATCCAGTATTGTAGGTTTGCTCTTTAAATACTTACAATGTTCTCGTACTTGTCAACTTCTCAAGCATACTTGCAAATATCTGTATATACTTCCAAATATCTGTACTAGAGGTCTTTGCAGAGGTGTGACCACCACTCTCTTATACAGTTTTGAATTATTCTGATTAGCATATTACTAAAATATATATTTATATACCCAAATT
>JAEQML010074279.1:0-14468 GCA_016904865.1 Pissodes strobi | reverse complement strand
AAACTTATTTCATGATGAGAGAGACTCCTCAAAACCCAACGAGAGAGCCCTCACGGAGGAGGTAATTACCTCCTCCGTGAGGACTCACTCTCGTTAACACACTACTTCCTTTTCTAGTGAATTTAAAATTAAATAATTACTTAGACTTTTATTATCTGTCCATTGTTCGTATTTAGTTGAAACCATTTTTGGCAAAGTAGAGCATTATTAATATTAACTAAAATTGAGATATCAAAGTTATCTATACATATTTTAATTATAAAGATGCTGCCTTTAATGTTAGAATGTTCGAGGAGGATTCATGCAAAAGCAGATATGTCCATTTAGTACAAACTTGAGAAAAACGGCAAAAACTGTTGTATCAAAAGTCGTATGGGGATATTATGTCTTGTTTTGAAATAAAACTGCACACTGAAAAGTACGTGTAATAGGATTTGTCTTGTTTTGCTTAGTTTTAGATTTCGTTTGGATATGTCTTGTTTTGCTTGAACTCCATAGATTTAAATGACAAATAATGTAGGATATATCTTGCTTTGTTCGAATCTGATTAAGGCCAGCGCTAGAGACCATACCAGAGAGAACAAATCGGCAAAAAAATCAATTTGGTAAAAAATTAAGATCTCTGCTTTTGTTTGAACCCTTCTCGTTTGTACTTAAAGCAGTCCTTAATTCTTTAAATGATAAAACAAAATAATGCTGTAATTTTAAGATTTAGTAATGGATTGGTAATTTTTTAGGTATCCATTGTTAGCTTCATATTCCGGCAATTTGAAGCAAAGGTAATGCACTGAATGCAATACTTAATAATTTAATGGCACTATCTTTAATTTAGAATTTTTTGAAATTGATGTTCCAATCCTATGTTTTCTATGATTATTATCAAATGAATGTTAGTAATTATCTTACTTGTGGTATTTTTGTATTTGTAATGTTAAGTTAATGTCTCTTCTATTCAACTCTTTTTGTGCTAGATAGAAACAGGTTGCATGCCTCTGCATCACCGGAGCCATAAGGACGGTGTCCACAAGAGCCCTGGAGGTGCTGGTGGGGTTGCATCTGTCGGTGGACTTGATGAGGCACGAGGCGGCTAGAGACGCCATGAGATTGGCTGGTGCAAGAGACAATGGCCCCTGCCATGGCCATTGCGGTTTATAGCTTGTCTGGGAATCTAATCATCTTGGGTATGCCAGTTGACGCGGTGGTCCCTAAGATAGATTTCCACGAGAGGCTAAACTTCCTCTTCTCTATAAAGGAGGATTGGATGGAGGGAAGGAAGGGATATTGGGATGGACTAGTATGGTTCACGGACGGATCTAGAATGGGTACACTGTCCGGAGCTGGTGCGTACTGTGAGGCCCTGGGGTGGGTATTATCCAACTCATATGATTATCCATGCGGACATTTTTGCGACCATGATGGGGGCCTGGGAGTCGCTAAGCCTCAATGTCGATGGCGGGGGAATTTTCTTTTGCTCCGACAGCAAGGCCGCACTCATAGCGCTGAAGTCGGTCCGTACGCGCATATTGTGGATGCGGGAGTGTAAGAGCATGGGAAGCATAAAAAGGTTACGCTGGTCTGGGTACCGGAACACTGCCGCTGATGCCTTAGACAGAGAAGGCTCCGCACGTAGATACTTAGGGCTTGATCACTGTGTGGGGATCCGCTAGAGTGTTCACAAAAGAGCTTTGGAGGCCTAGACGGAGTGTTAAGTCGAAGGGATATGGCGGACGGCTTCGGGGATGAGGCAGATGAGGCTCATGATACATGAACCCGCGAAGAGTCTCGCCAGGGGGTTGTTGTGCCTACTTAGGAAGGAGTGCAGGACCCTGGTAAGATTCTACACAGGACACTGTAGTCTTAGACGGCACCAGATTCAGCTGAGAATTGCGGAGGAAGGAGGAACATGAGACCCCATATCATCCACTTGCAGAATGCCTCGCTTTTGCGTGAGCGAGGCTGTGTTAGTCTGAAGGAGATGCGGGCTTTCTTAAGGAAGACCTGCATCCTGGGGGTTTTCTGATATGGGATAAGGGCACAACGAGCCCAATTGGTGACATGGTTGCAAGGCCCGCTAGGCGCCACTCTTTCTGATGCTCATACTGATACTGATAGAAACACTAACTTACTTATTTGATGATTTCTATACCTTATATTTGTAAGAATGCCACACCACTTTAAGCTACGCTTCTTAGATTAATATATATTTTTTACGCTTTAAAATACCAGTCAAAGATAATGGGATGAATTCTTTAATGAACAATTTATATGCAAATAAAGCGCTGCATGGCGTCCGATTTTGAATACTCACGTTTTAAAGTGCTGGAAAATCATTATATACGAATCGTAAACTGAAGACGATTTAAAAATCTTAAGCTCTCCGACTTGAGCATTTGATGACAGAATTTTAATTTGCTCCAAATCTTTCAAGGCGCAAAAATAAATTACTACGTTAAAATATATTGATACAACGACTAGACGTGATGAAAATGCCATTATATATTTCGGTGCACTTTAAGCATTTTGTTTACGCAACTGATTTGTTCTAAATAAAGAATAATGCAAATATAATGTTTATCCTATTTTATATAAGCTTGTACGTTACTGTTGATACAAAAGTTAAATATAATTTCCATTGTATTTTCATGGATAGTATGAGCTTGGGTGCTTACCTTACTTGTAAAACGGATAGTCAGTAAAAACTAATTTGGTTTCGTGGCTGGTACTGTGGATGGTATGTTATGTAATTTTTTTTAATCGTAGAAAGACTTAAGTTAGAGCCGTTCGGATTATGTCTTAATTTAACGCTGGCAGATACTGAGTAATTTTTCCAGACTCTCTATTTTCCTTATAAGCCTTGTTGGGGAAACACCCCAACAAGTATATTGCCTAATCGTTTTGTGATTACACTATGTATGTTGGTAGTAAAATTGAGCCATAATTAAAACCCGAATAGATTTATTTCACCCAGGTAAACAGCAATTTGTGCTTTGAAAGCTCCTTAGTCCGAACCTGAATTTTCTGTAGATTCCATTATATAAAACAGTCGCTGGAAATATAGCTGGTTGTCACTCTTTGTTAACGAAAACGTTTCTAAACTATTAAATTTGACTCCGTCAATGTGGTGTAAACAACAATATGTCAAATAAAGAAAGAGTTCGCGCAATACCCGCTCTGTTCTTCCTGTCGGTAGGAAAATTTTAAGTTAGTTGAAGGTTGGAACTAAAGAAGTGCAATACGAACATTCAACTATAAAACATCGTCCTCTGTCGCCGCTGTGTTTGACGCCAAGGTATTAAGCTTCTCATTTGTTTGCACAGATATTTAGGAAATATCTCGTGTACTCTGTGTTCCCCTTTTCCAACTTGGAATAAAGACTTTTTAGGGCGTTTTAGACGCATTTTCTCAAGACGTAGCGTGGTAGCGGGTAGATACTCAGTTATGATCTTGATAATTGATAGATATACTTCAGAGACGCGACCCTGCCCACGCGAGCCTTGGCTTATCTTCCAAGACCATACGGGGGAAACTATTGTCCCACCCTATTGTCCTGCTCCACCTCTAAAAATTTCCCTAACATATCCCTAACCTTGGCGTAGGGAAGTAGCTATGTCAGTACCGGATTGAGACCATTGAATATTGACTTCCCTAAGGGCTTGGTACCGAATATTTACAGGCGACAATCGTATAGATTTAACCGGCTGTAAAACTGCGATCAAGCAGGCAAACGGAAAACCACTTGATTACTTATTCCAGAGAACGTTATGGCAATTCGAGAGAATAGAAATTGTAGTGTGCTGATGAAGATGCAGATGAATGTGGGCAACCAGGCAACATCTGCGAAATGGGTGTCTAAAAGACCAAAACCAAAACTCAAACTACGTAAGAAACATCGCATAGCAACATAAAACGTCCGAGGATTATTAGAACCTGGTAAATTACATATATTGGAGCGAGAACTTATCAGGGAAAAAGTGGACATGTTATGTGGAGTATCTGAGACTCACTGGGAAGGCCAAGGACACTGGAAATCTAACCACTACAAAATCTTTATGTCACGAGCAAATAAAAGTGGACAAAAAGAAGTAGCAATACTGGTGCAAAAGAATCTAGCAAAAAATGTATACGAATATCAGTCAATAAATGATCGCCTAATAAAAATGACTTTCGATGCAGAACCAACAAAGATCCACATACTGCAGATATATATGCCAACATGCGATGGAACAGATGAAGACGTAGAAGAAATATACCAATCAATAAATGAAAACATCTCCAGTATACCCAAGAAGGAAATAATAGTAATAATGGGCGATTGAAATGCAAAAATTGGCGAAACAAAATCACAACAGTATCTGAAAGGAACAGTAGGCAAGTATGGAATAGGCGAACGAAACGAGAGAGGTGAAAGGCTACTTCAGTTTGTAATTGATAATGAACTTAGCATCATGAACACGATGTTCAAACATCACCCCCGAAGATTATCAACCTGGACTTCACCGGGGGGACGATAAAAAATCAAATAGATTACATCCTTGTCACCAAACGATGGAAGAGTTCAGTCATGAATACAAAGACGAAACCAGCGGCCGATTGCGGGTCAGACCATAAATTGTTACAAGCCGAATTTCGCATTAAATTACATAACAAAATAAATACAGATAGTAGATCAAAATTTATTCCTAAAGAGCCTGAGAAATTCAGAGAAGCATTATCACAAAGCAATATACTACAAACTACTGGAAATCCTAATAAAACATGGGAAAACACAAAGAAATGGATTATAGACGCAATAAACACTACAAACCCAAAAGAAAAAACAGATAAACAAAAACATTGGATGACTAATGAGACACTGAACTTGGTAAAAGAGCGGAGAAAGCTTAGACCCAACGCATCAAATCCAACAGAGAATGAAGAAGACAAAAATAATCATATTAAGGAAATCTGCAAACAGCTGGAAGATCACGCTTACCGTCAAGAATCTACAGAACTTTTCGACAAGGTGAGGTACTTAACTAAGGAATTCAAACCACACACGCAGATAATTAAAGATAACCGGGGAAAACTATCACCAACCCTGAGGGCATAGCGGCGACATGGAAGGAGCAGATTACAGCAATTAATCAAGACCTGGAGAAAGTTCAAACTTGGAGCGACCGAAATTTGGTCCAGTTCAATGCAGCAAAGACCCAAGCAGCAACGTTTACTAAGAGGGTCAACACAGCGGGCCCTGACATCATTATGGCAGGATCGACCATCCCTTCATCCTCGTCAATCGGGCTGCTGGGTGTCTCGGTCAACAGCAATATGTCATGGCATGACCATGTTGCTAACATCGCAAAATCAGCCTCCCAGAAGCTTGGTGAGCTATTTCGCAACAAAAAACTCTATACACCGCAGCAGTTGCTCTTGCGCAAATAAGACCGTGCTTAGAATATTGCTCACATATCTGGGGTGCCGCACCAAAGCATACCCTAAAGCTGCTGGATTCCATTCAGAAGAACGCTGTGCGTCTCGTCGGGGATCAGGAGTTGACCCGGAATCTGGATAGTCTGGAACATCGCAGACATGTGGCCGATATGTCTCTGTTTTACAGATACTTTCACGGCAGATGTTCCCAGGATTTGGCCCGCATCATCCCGTCCCTGGCAACTCCTGTCAGACAGTCCCGACAGACGGCAGGAGCGCACCAGTTCGTCGTACAACTAGAAACACCTAGAACATCGCTTTACCAGAACTCCTTTGTCTGGCGCACTGCATCACTGTGGAACTCACTTCCAGGACATCTGTTTCCCACTAATTACAACCTACAAATATTCAAGAACCGTGTCAATCAACATCTTCGCACACACACCGCTCGTCGAGCGCCATAGGATCTCCTTTTAGTGTGTGTGCGCCACTGTCATAAAAAAAAATATTGTGAAATGTTCTACGGTGATGACGAAGAAGCAAATGCAGAAAGAATGAGTGAGGAAAAAGAACCACATATCCTGAAATCAGAAATAGAAACTGCAATAAAAAGATTAAAAACTAGAAAATCTGAAGGTGATGACGGAATAACCGCGGAAGCACTAAAAGAAATGGGAGAAATAGGGATCGAAATAATGTCCAGAATATGTAATGAAATTTGGAACACAAGAAAATGGCCAGATGACTGATGCAAGCTCACTTTTATCCCTATTTACAACAAGGATCACTAACTGACTGTAACAACCCGTACGATAGCTCTAATTTCCCACGCAAGCAAAGTTCTCTTACCATCATCAACGAAAGACTAAAATCAATTCTCTTACCACAGATCCTTCAAAAACGGTGCGGATATGTCCCGGGAAGGGGCACACACAACATATTCTTAACATTAGACAGATAATAATTGAGAAACCAGGAGAATTCAATATAGAAACATATCTATGCCTCGTGGACTACTCCAAGGCTTTCGACAATGTGATGTGGCATAAAATGTGGCGCATACTGAAAGAAATGGGTACTCCAGATCATCTAATACACTTACTAAAACAACACAGCAAACGTAAGAGGCAATAACACATACTCCGATAACTTCAAACTTAAGGCCGGTGTTCGTTAAGAATGCATCATCTCCCCCATACTGTTCAATATACAGCAAACACATTATGCGCATTGTCTTTGACGAATGAAAAGGAGGAATAACAATCGAATCGAAAAATCAGCAATTTTCGCTATCCTGACGATGCCCTAATTCTAGCTTCCTCAACAGAAGAACTTGAACAGATTATGAATAGATTAGACACTGTTAGCAGAGAGTATGGGCTCAAAATTAACGCACAGAAAACCAAAGTGATGATCATCGACAGATCCAGAAATAACCAACCAGGGATACGAAATGTCGCAGGATATGAAGTGGTGACTCGTTTCAACTACTTAGGCTCTGTAGTCATGAACAGTGGAGAAGAAATACGTCGACGCCTTACAATGGCCAGATCAGCAACAGCCAAGCTTACTAAAATCTGACATAAGTAAGAACACCAAATTACGCCTGGTACGGGCGCTTGTCTTCCCCATCGCCACCTACGCTGCAGAAACTTGGACCATCAAAAAGTCAGACTCCCAACGTGTATTGGCCTTTGAAATGTGGGTCTATCGCAGAATGCTGCGCATACCCTGAACAGGCCACCGCACAAATAACTCAATATTAGCAGAACTCAACATCACCACTAGGCTCACCACAATTATTAACCAAAACATACTGCGATCTTTTGAATATATAACGAGACGGAGAGAGACTACTAGTTCAGGGCAAAGTAGAGGGTAAATGAACTTGAGGAAGATCGCCATTGAGATGGTCAGATCAAATAAAGAACATTACAGGTTACTCTCTATCCGAAGCAGCACAACATGCTCAAAAAAGGGAAGAATGGACAACAACAATAAATCGAGTTACATAACGCCACCACATCCTTACGAAGGATAAAGGACAGAGGAGGAGGAGAAGACGCATTTTCTCAAGACGTAGAAGCTGTAGCTTCTCTCCCGTAGGTGACGATAGAAGAAGTTATAATGGCGATTGGAAAATCGCAAGACAAATTTAATCTATTCCTGTACTCAAGACTAGAATCAAATATCGAAGTCTTAAATCCTTGGTGAAGTTAATTTGAGAGAATTTCAGAAGAAGTAAAGTAACAAGGTGTTGAGTGTGAACGGAGAAGCGGGTAGTTGAAATTAATTATTATTAAATTCAGTAAAGAAAGGAGTTGGTGTTAAATCAATAGTTTTAGATATTTACTAATAGTTAATCTGTTAAGCATTTAGTTTATGTGTGAAAGGATGAATGCATGAAAGTACTTAGAAAATATTGATCATAATTAATGCAAAATATATCCTGCATCACTAAAGTACCTTACTAAAAATATAACACATATTTCAATTCGCACCCTATGAATGAAATCCCACATACTTATTTTAATACAGTTCGCTAACTAATGCGGCCAATTATAAAGTTAATTACCAACCCCTCTTTTGTGGTCATAAATGATTTAAAATTTATTGTTTATACCGACCAAGCCTTTTGGTATCAGTGTTTCATGAAACGGGAGGTCTTGTCTTGTATGGCTATGTCCTGGTTTTCTCTTCAGGTAGAATTTTTCTCTTGCTGCAAGAGTTTTGCTTAGTATTGGGATTCATTACTATTTAAGTGTTCTCGATTTATAGAATATGAGAAGATAATTATTAAAATGGCAGAAAAAAAATCATAAATTTTCAAGTTTTAAAATTATTAAAAATCTTTTCAACCTGATTTGCCCCATACTTTTCATATTTTGAAGGGCACTTACATCATAAGACATTGAGATTAATTAATTTTATGTTGCATGATATAGAGGGAGTATATAAATCATCACTACAATTTTCTATATACAAATAAACATTTAGTTCAAGAACAATGCTATGTGACCTCCAGGGTATCCACACAATAAGCCACAACTTTTTTCAATTTATCCAAGACCGTTTAACCCACTTTTACCAATGTCAAATAAAAGTAAAACCATTAATCATTATCGCACAAATACACACGAGTCAACATTTTAATGCAAATCGATACTGGCCTGTAAAGCAGTCAAAGCTCACAAAGGCATAAACGCAAACTTGGGGGATACTCATCGAACCTACCTACCATGGTCCCGAAAAATTTAGTAGATATTAGAAAGTTCGCTCGAATACCTTACAATTTCTCGTGGAAATTCGAACTTGTTCCGACAGGTGGTGATTTACACTCCGTTTCAGAGCAACCGGAATAGAAAATTTCGAACGTGTAATAAGATAACATCTTGAAAAATGGACCGCGAAACGACTAGGTTTAATATTTTAAATTCAGATTCAACATCTAGCTTATATGGGCTGTTTGAGAACTTCTCTTCGCTTTTTGTTACGGTCAAATTCGTTTGCTAATGTCTTATATCCATTATATAAATACTTCTAAGAGTATTTAAATCTGCGAAATAATTTATGCTTGCACTGGATAAACGCATATAATGTTGCGAGTCTTTTCGTTTGTCCCCAGACCAGACATATGTTTTTTGTACTAGAAAAAATGAGTGTGTTTGTAAACCACACAACAGAAGTGAAAGTTCATCCGCATAAAAGAAAAAGGGATAATAGCCTACAGGCCTACATAGCGTATTAGGTATGCGCGCACCGCACGCTTGTCGACAAGCTTTAACCTAAATTATATAGAAGGCTTCATAGTACGTTGGTATTTGGCCCGGTCTCTCTCATTATAGTGGCGCTCGCTGTGGGTTCGATCCCCCCAAAGGAACTTTTATTTAATTTACTTTTATTCTTTAAGGGATCGGCTTGGGACCAATGGTGGGTGACGAAAAGGAATTGCAACAAAAATTTTTAAAATTTTATTTAAAACTACCCCTAATAAAAGCTTCATTCGCCTAAAACACAATAATATGCTATAATACGCGAACGCGAGTTTTAGAAGAATATCCAGAATGACCGGAATACATACTTTTAGATAAAGCTAAATGCATTCTGGATTGTGCATAATTGTCTGTGATATGCATTCACAATATACTACATCAGGATCTTAACTATTGCCTGTTATGTGATGCACTTAAGTTACAAATGACTCGTCGCTAAAAACTGGATATAAAATATTGCCACGCTTAGTAATCTGTGACGCCATACCTTGGATGGCGTGCAGGTTATGTAGCCCAGATTAAGGATCGATCTACGTCTGGTGAGAAGAGATAATAAATTGCCTTCTTTATCATAAACAATAACAATGTCTATTGGTTAAAGACTTAATGAACACACATATTCTTTCGTTTAAGGTATTGTTCGATTTGTTTATAGGTCTTGGTCCTTGTATTATAATAAAGTTTTTTAAAAGCGGTGTTGTGTTTTAATTTAGGTGATTATTTAAGTGTTCTTAGTTTATCCTAACTCCCTCGGCGCCTTAAGCCTCTGTAACTACTTAACTTTAAAATCGACTTGACTATCGTAGATTTGGCTTTAGTATTTTGAATGGGTATTTTAAGAACCACGTTCTTGTGAGCTGCACCTCTTGATTTGAGTTTGTGGATTAAGATATCGGTAGAACAATCAGAGCCACGTCCCTATGGACTGCAGCAATTAGTAGAGCGAAATGAGTGAGAGACAAAAGCCTGTCGGACTGATGGTTCGTGTTTCCCACGCGTTCAGTCTTTTAAAAAATTGTTATTTGTAAATTAGCTTTACTTAAAAGACGATATAATTTCCATCTAGTAATATAAGAAACCTTGTAGATGGAAGACGCCCTTTGGTAGCACCTGAGGAACAGATTAGGATTGAAGAGAACATAGACAATGACCATCCCAGCAAGGAGAGAATGTAAACGTGGAGAGGTAACTTTGCCAGAGTGCCACATCGATGACCCACGACTGGTAGAGCAACAGTTCTCCGGAAGAAGAGTCTTCTAGGAAAGTGGCGGCATCGGCATCCGGGAAAGCAACATTGTTCTAAGCAGAGGTGCACGCAATGGATACGAGTTCACACAAAGGAATGTAGAGGAAGTAGTAATTTGCTCTGAGAGCGGCCTGTACATCTAGAACTAACTCCAAATTGCTCCAGGAGTGCAGGGATACCCTGGAGCGGATGACAGTGAAGCTAATATAGGTGCCGGGATACGAGACGATAGATAAACTTGCCAGGCTTCTGAGATCCTGTGCATAGACTCGAAGCCCTTTTTAGCCTTTTCTAGACCCGAAATAAGCGCTAAAATCAAAGAGCGGACTGAGCAAGGCCTCTTAAGATAGTGCACAAATAATCAGGGGGTAGATCTGTCAAGAAGTTTATCGCTGAGTCTGAGAAAACCAAAACGGAATGGCTTCTGAGCATCCTAATAGCGATCATTACAGAGCACTGACGCTGCCATGTAAAGAAACAGTTGAGATTGATGAGTTTTGAGGAGAACGCTACTTACCAGGAGAATGAAATTACTATTTATTATCTAGCAAGATGCATCTGCATGAAGAAGACATACCATCTTCGGGTGCCATGGACAGAAATCCTGACCTTCATCAGGATAATAGTTAATACTAATAATTATTATAAAAATAATAATAAATAAAGAATGCCATAAACAACCTAATGCAAAGTGATAAAAAAAATAATTAAATCTCTAATAATTGACAAGAAGGTAAGAATTGAAAGCATAATTTAGCATTAACTTGCCTTTCTGTCAATCATTAGACTGATCTCTGTATACATATTCGTTAACAAAGATGACGAGGTATCCCGCCTATTTAAAATCTTATTTCGTTAGACATTATACATTCAGTTTTGGGACACCCCATATTTGTAAAGAAAGAAAAAGAGAAAAACAAGTCATAAATTAAAGTCGGATTTTGCGAGGTCTTGTTGGAAGAGATCCGAAAGCGTATCGCTCGAGAACGAAGATAGATAGTCAAAATCCGGCGCAGTGTACGGTTTATTTTGATGAATTGTCTTGTTTCTGTGTTGTAACATGTCATTCCAGGTAAGTAAAATGAAATTTATAATATTGTTGTTAACATAATTTGTGCAAGTATTTCTTTTATTCTCATGGATAGTTCATATTTGATGGCATATCATGTGTACATATTTAATGAAATCGTTCTATGCTGTGAATAACACTGCTATAAATGAAAACAAAAATATATTGTTTGCTGTCTTTTCGTGCTCGAATTTTTAGTTTTAGTATGACGGTGATTGCAAGTAAGAGCTTTTGTAAAATTACTAACATTTTCCTATCCTGACGGGTGAATATCCAAGTTATAAATAAAATGATCATTCTAGAGCCCCTAATTTCAACTTTAGCTGAGTAGCCTCCGTAATCAGGACCTCAGTACCTGCCAGCGGCGTCTTGCTAACTAGCACCCCTCTTACGGGTTCGATTCCCAGCCTGAGAGCTATCTCCTCAGTTTGAATGTACTAGTACGAGTGTGGAATTACGAATTGCGGCGCGGGAGGCAGTAATTTAATTATTTATTATACTAATAAAGGTGATACAGCATAATTCGGTTTAGGAATTCGAGGGTTTCTCTGCCGCACTCTTTCCCCTCGTGAATTCCAGGCTGAGTCCGGAATGTTTTTCTCTAATAATTTAGCACGTTTTCTCTAATAAATTAGGTGTATTAGGAATCTGTGTTTTAATTTACATGACGCACCTTTCCCTCAAATTTCCCTAATTTTGTTACCGTCGGACGCATTATGAGTAAGTAAAATTGTGCAAGATATAATAATAAAAGCGTATGGATTGGTTGTCTTTTTAATCTATTTTGGCGGTCATTGGCAAAATAAAGACAAAGCACAACTTATCTCATTTAACTATGCTGAACAGGTCCGGGTATGTTATACAACAATAAGTTGGATTTGTTTTATAGTACGATGTTGCCAAGTTCATAGAAAAATATATATTTTCTCTGACTAGATTAATTTACCATTTGTGAGTCAACTTTGAAAATCTCAGATGGTACTCTTTTCAAAACAGGTACAATCTAATATAGCAGCCATATGGGAAAGCAACAGTAATGTAAAACCGTATCGTCGTAATGGAAATCCGAGTAGACGAATGTATTCTACACAAAAAGTTGGTCTTAAACTGTTTATATGGACTTTGAAAAATTATATAAGCGGTTTACTATATTGCTCAATTTCAGTCAGTCAAAGTATCTCAAAATCCTAAACAGCTCTGCAAGTGCCATTGAGTTGGGAGAACTTGCTCAATTTAACCATTCTTCTATCGCTAATAGTTTCTGAGACCCTAATATATTCAACACCAATATGTATGACACTGTATAACTAAACTATGAGTTAAGATTTAAATATTTAATTAGATCTTCAAAAAATTTTAGTCTTAAAGTACGTACTTTAGTCCTAAAGTATATACTTTAAAACAAAGTTAAAGTGGCTGTTGGAATCAATTAAATGTTATATAAGATCATAAGAACATCTCATTTTGTCAAAACTTCGTATCACCAACTTTGGGTATATAGGCGCCTCCACCAAATGTCACGATTTTACATTCATCGTATGTGTATCCAGCTAGAAACTTGCTAGTTGTTTTATTCGCTGGATGTCGAGTGGGTTATGTAGCTTAAGTAGACGTAATTTAATTAGCCTAAAATCTGTTTAACTTTTATGTGCAATAAGTCCTATATTCCTAAGGTAATTTTTATCTAATTAACAAAATAAGGTTTGCATATTTGCCAAAATAAACTGCTTATAAACTCGTATTCAATATCAGTATAATTAAATCCTAATATAATCTTTAATCCCTTACATAGCTACGTCACTCCCTTTTGATACAGAGATAACTAACTCGTAGTATTCCCCAGAAAGAGCAGTTGGAAATCCGCAGAGCTTCAAATAATCTTACATAATAGCAGAAACAACTCGAATTTCCATATTTCTTAGATAAATTGCGGACAATATACGGTATACGAGACAAAGAAACTTCCCCAGAGAAATTATGTCTTCATAAGGACATTAAAAGTTTCCCAAATCGACTTCGGTCGGAGGGAGCAAGCTGGATGAGATTAAGAGGGCTCTAAGTCATTTTTGAAGCTCTGATTACTTATCTATTGTGGACGAAGGATCTTTGGTTAATTGCTAGGATTAGAATTATTCGATGGTCACTCGAGGCGACCATAACGTTTATCTGGAGAATGAGGTGTTCGCATTAAGTTTACTGAACATTTTAAATCGTTATAGGCACTTCTTGTTTATATATCTTGCCATACATGAGTACTTTTTAATATGGAAAACACCTTTACGGCCTTCAGATTACCTTAGATTGTGCAAGATTATCATGAAACAACATATGTGCCAGTTCAACTTGGCCTATACTGTATACTACAAATTAACGACTCACAAGCTATCTAGAATATAACCCATCGGATAAAGTTTTTAATTATCGATGCAAATACTGAAGAAACCTTCGAATAGTTCAGTAGAGGTAAAATCGGAAAAGTTTTTCCCACGAATTTGGCTTGTGCCTGGAAAATTCATCGAACATTCTTTGGATACTTGGGTTTCTTTATGTTGGCCGTTGATTCGGTTTTGCTCGACCTAAATTCTTTTTTGGATAAATTATTGCCCTAAGACTATGTCGATGTTATTCGAATTGAATGGCTTTAGAACGTAATAAATTGATTTTTTTGCAAGTAGCAGCGTGATAATATTGGATTTAGAAAGAGCCCACAAAGGGGGAAAAACCAGTTCATCGAACCTAAGAAATTATATATTTTTTCAATTCCGGATTTGATTATGTTCCGAGCAAATTAACAGCTTTACCCAAATATTGTTATTTTAGTTATTTAGAACAGGACTTGGTAGCATTGTTCATACATATACCATCAGGAACTTGATAAAAAGATGAACAGAATACACAACGTCCTAATACATTTGGCCTTCGTCAATTTCCAAAAGTCCTTTGGCTCCATAGAGCGAGAAGCTATATTAAG